>JAFFST010053956.1:109457-119794 GCA_022414735.1 Noturus placidus
TATATATATATATATATATATATATACACACAAGAAAGTTATAGAATAGCACAAAATGACAATAAAAAACAAATAAATAAAAAGAATAGAAAACAGCAGGGGTTTGCACAAAGGGAGCCTGGGCAAACCCCAGCTATGGACATAAAAAGTTGCATAAGTTTTCACCCCCGTGAACTTTTTCACATTTTGTATTTCAATCTAATTCACTCATAATGTTTAAGTTTGTTTGTGTGTGTGTGTGTGTGTGTATTTGTGTGTAAAAATAATTTAAAAAATAATAATAATAATAATAAGCTGTAATTGCTTAAGTGTGTACCCTTAAATTGACCCTAAATGAGTTCTTTTGAAAAGAGACATGGCTAAAAACATAGACTAGTACCCTTTTCAAATCTTTCATATTCAATTACGGCATGACTGTGAGTGTGTTTGTGCCCTGCGATGGACTGGCACTCTGTCCAGGGTGTAACCCGCCTTGTGCCCCATGCTCCCTGGGATAGGCTCCAGGTTCCCCCGTGACCCTGAAAAGGAGTAAGCGGTTGAAGATGGATGGATGGATGGATGGAAGACGATTTTATTTATTTATATAAGTCTGGTCACGGCAAGCTGTAATCGTGACATATAGATTCTATATAGACCAGGGATGTCACGAATACGGAATCTTTCATAATTGTCTATGTCATGCACTTTGTAGACGATCCCTTACTCACTCCTTCACATAAATATCGTTTCAGCGAGGTTCAACACGGAAAGTTTTACAATATATTCGACTGCAGTTGATTCTCTGCCCAGAATATACACATAGACACATATCCTCTGTGAGCAGATACACGTTTGTGTCGTTTATTTCTGGAGAAACAGAGGCGAGAAACTCGAATATGCAGAGACAGAAACACGAACGCATTAAGGGAAACACTGACAAGTACAGGCGATATTTCCTGAAACTCACTTCATGGTTAATACTGCATGAAAAACAGCTGGATTACAGTCAAAGTAGCCTAAAATACATTAAACATCCTACCTTTCGTTTATTATTCGGCCACATGTCAGTTAAAGCCACATTTTCACTTTCGTTTCTTTTGTGTGGAACTTGTAGCCTGACCCACACTAACCCTTAAAGCAGCAGCTGCTCATTTGCATATGCAAATTCTGTTATGTTTTCTCTCTCACTTTCTTTTAACTTAAAAGTGAAAGATGTACGAATTTTGCTTAAGTCTAAATACTTTATCTTATATTAAGAAATTGGATTGTCCATGAGTAAAAAAAAAGACATAAAACAGTATGCTTGAAATAATAATAATAATAATAATAATAATAATAATAATAATAATAATAATAATAATAATAATAATAATAATAATAATAATACAGCTACCAGGGTCCAACATTTTTTGACATTCAGGTTGTTTTTTGAGAAAATAGAATTTTTGTTGAATGACGCAAGAAGCTAAAAAACTAACAATAAAAACAATAACAACCCCAAAACAACAATAATTTAAAACAAACAAAAACTTTTATTTTATTTATTTATTTATTTTTTTAAATCTAAGGTGATCAGTGGAGTCACCAAAACAGTTTTGTTTTGTAGACAATTTGTAGAAATAGTCTAGAAAGCAACAGATGTTAATATTAATTTAGAGTAATGCTCTCAAATGATTTGGAGTTGATTGACGTTTTATATTTTCCTAAAACTTAAAAAAAAAAAAAAAAAAACAAAGAGTCTTAAATTGACTGTCCGTAAGTATGGACACGATGCATGAGAAGGTTTTAAAAAGCACATGTGTCTTAAATCAGGCACAAAACGTTCCCAGCAAATAGGCAGGACTCTTTCCCAGTACTGTGTGTCTAATTTTATTTTAAGAATACAAGCAGAATTTGGTATAGTGCAGAGAATTATTACTGTGAGATACAATGCGAGAGCTTTTACAGTATATGTGAGATAAAATGAGAAGCTGTAAATAAAGCGAACGAATAAACTAATAAAACAACATCAATGACAACAACAACAACAACAGCAACAATAATAATAATAATAATAATAATAATAATAATAATAATAATAATAATCAGAGATGGATTACAGATGAGGCATATTAGGCACGTGCCCCAGGGCCCTGGTCACTGGTGGGCCCTTGATGAGTATAGATTTATACTGAATGATCTGATTGAATGGCCATTACACTGAGTAACAACACCTATCATCAGCCACATCACCTATCATCATCAGTGAGTAAACAGAACACAACTATTAGTGTGTGGGATTAAAGGACACACAAAGGGAATACTTTCAGGATTCCTTTAACTGCAGCTGCTAAGTTAATGATATCAATATGTACATAAACAAATAGAGAAATAAATAAACATTAAAATTGAGAATTTTTTTTTACTAGTTTTTGTGTTTTAGCACTGATGTCAACTAAATGTTAGATTTTATTACATTTTTTTATTGCTGTTCTCATGTTTGTATAGGCTACATATCTTTCTGAAAGATGTGTGGACTGTTTCTACAGGTAGCTCAAATATTTTGTAGCGTTGCATAGATTGTAATCAACAAACAGTCTCTTTAAATCAAAATGATTGGACTATCATTTTGGTCATGTGTTTGCTGCTTGAAATTCGAGCATCCTCAGGGTGATAGATGGATGGATAAGCTTTCCTACATGCTGATGTTTGGAAGGGGTGGGGAGTTGGTTGATGCTTAGCTTTTGGCCCATGATCTACTAATCAGTAATAAAAATAATAATAATAATAATAACAATAATAATGATAATAATAATGACAATAATAATAACAACAACAATAATAATAAACCATTAATTATTGATTAGACTACAAATAAGGCATGCTGAACAGTGAATTTAAAATACTTCAGTTTGCCTTTAGACATTCTGTATAACAGATATAATAATATAAGGCTTTAAGTGATGAGTTATTATAAATAGATAAAGAAAATACCAATAGCAATGCCAGAGTACATAAACAAAAATCACAAAAATAGGGAAAAGCCATTTAAATAAATAAAGACCATAAATTTTGTCTTACTCGATATTTAATACTTGACTTGATATGTCATGTCCTGTAACTTTAACCCAAAGGCTGTTAAAATCTACCACATAAATGCTGCTACAGTTAAATTTGATCTAAACGCCATGAACATGATCATTTTACTCAGACGTAGCAGATTTTGTGCAGTACGGCAAAGCATCAAACGTGACAAAAGACACCGTCATAGAGGCAGCTAGTGGCACTTACTGTATATATCTAAAATAGTGCTGTAAAATTACAGAGCATTGTTAATGACGCAGCCTATTTTTTTTTTTATTTATATCTCCCTCCCAGGCTTTCATCATGGATATAACACTGAAACACTGACGCACTGACAGAGGGCAGCTATGCTTCAGATTGATGCTTAAATGGCCTCCAGTGTCTGAATAATACAGAGAGGAAGCAGTAGACTCAGTAGCCAGGGGTAACTCTGAAGAAACACACTGATCGAGGAGCAGGGCTGCAGGGTATCTACAGGATAAAAGAAGGGAACACTTTTTACATTATAATGTATAACACATACATACAGTGTAGAGTAGACATAAAAAAATTAAACGGTGGGGAGGGGAATGCAATAACCTGGTCACATAAGTGTGCACACCCCTAAACTAATACTTAATTGAAGCACTTTTCGATTTGATCACAGCATTAAATCTTTTTGGGAAAGAGTCATTCAGAATCAGAATTTGCAATTCATCCTTGCAAAAGCATTCTAACTCTGTCAAATTGGCTTGGTATCTCCTGTACACAGGCCTCTTCAGGTCACCCCACAGATTTTTTTTTTATTGGATTTAGGTCTGGACCCTTCCAAAACCTTGAACTGTTTTGTTTAGTTGATTGCTGTTTGCTACATTGAAAATCCTATGTTTCTGTTTAAATTAACGGAACAATATTAAAACCAAATAATGTACATAAAAATGAATGTTGGTATATTAGAGATTATAACTGCATGTATATTTACAATCGCTGTCCACTTTATTAGGAATAGCTGCACATTCATGCAGTTATTAAATCTGTTACACTTGTAATCTTGTGGCAGCAGTACAATGCATAAAATCATGCAGATACAGATGAAGTGCTTCAGCTAATGTTTACATGAGGGGAAAAAAGTGTGATCTCAGTGACTGTGGCATGTTTGTTTGCTGCCAGATGGGCTGGTTTGAGTATTTAAGAAACTGCTGATCTCCTGGGATGTTAATGCACAACAGTCAAAGAACCATTCCTTACAACCACGATGAGCAAACAAGCATCTCAGAATGCAAAACATCCCTGAGGCAGATGGAGTATAACAGCAGAAGGCCACATCGTGTTCAACTCCCATCAGCCGAGAATCGGAAGCTACAGTGTGCACAGGCATTTCAATATCTGTATTGAACAGTTGAAGATTGGAAAATTTAATTTATCAATTTGTATAGCACTTTTTACAATGGTACATTGTCTCAAAGCAGCTTTACAGAAATATCATTTTACATTTACAAGCGACTTACTAATGAGAGCACATTCACACACCAATGGTAGCAGAGCTGCCATGCAAGGTGCTAGCTTGCCATTGGGGGCAACTTAGGGTTCAGTGTCTTGCCCAAGGACACTTCGGCATGGGATCACCCGGGCCGGGATTCGAACCGCCAACCCCACGGTTAGTGGATTAGTGGACAACCCGCTCTACCGACTGAGCCACAGCCGCCCAAAAACAGCTGCTCTTTTTCCCCGCTTCAACTTTCCAGGTTTTGGGAAGCCTAATAAAGTTGCCAGTGAGTGTAGGGTAGATAGATATTGATATCTATTTATTAAAGTGAAAAATTCAAAGAAAATCTGGCTGGCTCCACTTGCCCCCTCAGAGGGACGCATCACTGCAAAGCAATATGAAGTTCTTTTGATTGATCACCTTTTCTATGATTGAAACATTCCTACCGTGGTGGGAGTGGTGTCTTCCAGGATGACCTCGCCCCCATCCACAGATCATGAGAACTCACTGAACGGTTTGATGAGGATAAAAATTATTTAAATCGTATGCAATGACCTTTACAGTCACCAGACCTCAACCCAACTGAACAGCTATTAGAGATTTTGGAGCGACATTGTAAACAGTGCTCTTCACCACCATCATCAAAACACCAACTGAGGTAATAGATTTATAGAGACTTGTAGAATTTATACCCAACACATTACACATACACATTAACACCTGTTGCACAAACCATACATGCCAAGGACACAAAAACTTTCAAAGTTCACCAAAATGTTTAGCAATTGCTTACCCACGTCAACAAACAGTCTCTTCTCTTCCTTCGTCACTTTGCACATAAATGTCGTGTTCTCTGTGATGGTGAAGCGCATCATGGTCAGTTTGAACCCATATGGTTCCAGCTCTTCCACATAAGTGTTATGCCTAAAGCTGGGATCAGGCATTGTCCCAGAGACGTTGGTGTTAACGATGATCTCTTTTGTGCCCTTGGACATGGAGAACCCAAACTCAGTGTGGTAGTTTGGTTTAGGCCGCAGAGGACAGGTCACTCTCAGGTCATTATCCTCTTCCTGACACACAGTCATTTCCTCATCATCACTGTCATCTTCGTCATCATCATTGTTATCATCACAAAGAATAGGGCTCATTAAAACTGAAAAACACCACACACACACACACACACACACACACACACACACACACACACACACTAGCTTGAACTTAAATTGAATAGCTTAGGGTGGTGTTTTTGAATTCCAGCAACAGCAGGCCTTTGTAGATCCATTTGCTCCAACTGCAAAATCATCAGCAAGTCATACTTAAATGTCTAAATTTAAGTATCTAAATTTTTATAAGTGTTTCTAGATCCACAATTTCTGCATAATTTACAAAACCTAAGCAAAATGATGATTTCCTGTTAACACTTTCTGGCCCTGAAATTAGCTTCACCGCCCAGGAAAAAAAAAAAAAAAAACACAGAAAACTGCTGTGTTACTTTTAACAGAGGGAGTGAGGTTGATTGGCAGAAAGGGGTGAAAGTCATTGTGAAAGTTTATATTGCAATTTTTAAGGGTTGTAAAAACCCAAACTGCTACTTTAGTTTATGGAGCATACCTCCTCCTATGTTCCATTAATCATTAGACACATTCAGGAGCTTCTAAAACATTATTAAGTGTCTCTTACCTGACAAAGTAACACTCCATACAAGCAGGTATGTTGTTAGCTGTATATTTGTGAAAAAATGAGAAGCATATAAAAACGAGAATCAGAAGAAGAAGAAAAAGAAATTGCAAATAAACAACACTTGTTAGAATCAGTGCAGTGTTTCCAACAGACAAATCTGTGCATGTGCATTTGATTAAGGCCATAAGGTCTATCCATATGCCAAAATATAGCATTACCATCTAATGACCTTTACATCTGTTTGGCACACGACCTGTCTAATGTGTAGTCAAATTTATTCACAGAGCCAAACATTTGTCATGCCAAACCTGTCCTTTCAGCAGCCTCATCTTTCCAGCTGTCTTGCTCCAAGGGCACTGTGTTCTGAATAAAGAGAGAAAGAGGGCTCCAGTTTAACGTAACGGTTCTGGAGAGCTGTGTTCTGCAGCAAATCTCAGCTCAGTCTGGTGATTTCTGTGCTGCAGTGCTGCAGTCCTCTCTCTCTCACACCCACACTGCAGCTCTGCAGTGGACCAAACCAACACATCAGCACGGGGGATTAGTTGGGAGACTGAACTAGGGATGGGGGATACCACAATCCAACACCACATAATATGAAGACTAGTATCCTGATACCAAAAAGTGTATAAAAAAGGGAAATTCATGATTTATACAGTGAGATAGATAGATAGATAGATAGATAGATAGATAGATAGATAGATAGATAGATAGATAGATAGATAGATATACAAACAAATAAATAAATAGTACTGTTTAAAGGTTTTTGGCAACCTATCATTTTTATATGTCTTACATGTCTATTTTATACCTACTGCATTAGTAGAATAGAAGAAAATAAATTACAAAACATTTTGTTCTCTCTCTGCAGGACAAATCAGACCTTTTTTTAAAAAAAAAAATAATTCAGAAATATGGCCTATAGTTTAATATGGTACATTACATAAAATAAAAATTTCTGTAAATTAATTTTTTTTTTTATATATTTGATCATGTTTGCCCGAGGCAGCACCACAAATCACACACACACACACACACACACACACACACACACACACACACACAATGGAATGGTACAGAGAAGCAAGGTTGGTGCTGATTTCTTTCCAGCCCAGTCTGTATTTTCATGCAGCCTATCAGAGACAGTAATGTAAGTTTATTATACTGAGTAAAATGCCCCTAGATTTGCTCTCCATTTGGACAAATATTTCTCTGAGACGTCCATCACCGGCGGTTTCAGAAGGTGTATGTGAAATACAGACAGAGGTGTACTGAACATGAACAAAGTGGATTCAGCGGAAATCAGCATGAAGCCAGCAGGGTGTTAAAAAAATTTGAAATCATGAATGCTTTCTGTCTTTATGTGTGTGTGTGTGTGTGTGTGTGTGTGTGTGTGTTTCTAATGGTTTGCTGTGCCTCATTCTTATAACACCACCAATGAAACCTTGTGATAAAATACATTTCTCAACCCTAATAGTTTCACTGTCAACATATTTCATTTAATCATCCATTCTAATATCATGACCAGCCACTGCATGCAAATCATCCAAATGTTTCCGCTCAAACTAACCATGAGCTGAACTGAGTAAAATCCTAGAACCAATATATGTTAGGAAAACAGATGCACTTCAAGCAAATTGTTCCTGTAGGCCTTGTATTATTGTACAATAATATTAAAATCTGAATCTTAATTTGAGAGATGGTGAAATACCCAGCCCCAGATGTGCCTAAAAAGGCTCTGCAGTTGAATATGACACAGACACATACTGTAGTGGGTAAATTAATTCTGCTGGTTTATTTGGAATTGTTAATTTCCCTCGTGTGATGGTAATGACAGTGGGGATCTGAGAGAAAGCAGTTTGCATTTGAAAAGATTCTAAAATAAGACCTGACAACGCACATAAAATGTAGCGGGTAGACACAAACGGTTGCCTTAGCTGATTAAATTAAATGTCTACATCTTATTGTGTTTTGAATGGTGACTGGATCATCATGATCCATACGTTAGTAACAGGATGACACAGATCCATAGATATGCACTGCAAATTTATTTTATGATCTATTCATTTGAGTTAATTATGTTTGTGTTTATTCAGCTCAAACATTTGATCCCATTACTCTTAATACAGCAATGTAATTGTGAGGGAAAAAAAATCATGACACTTAAGCAGACCACAATTCTACAGTCTTTCACATCATGGGAAAGGCATTTCAAATTGAAAGTGCACATGCAAATGCATTTTGCAGTAGACTGAAAACATTTTATGAAAAGACGACTATGGGAAGAGAGTTCAGAATTTCATCTTTTATTTCCTGGTATTTATATGTAGATGTGTTAAACGTCATAAAACATAGAACCTTTTGTATCAAATTGACATGTGTTGCTTGTTACCCAGGTGTGACCTGTTAGATTGATTGTTTAAACAATAATAATTAGCCCTCAATTTCACCTGTGAATACTGCATATGTTTTTTTTTTAAATAGGATAAGTCAAGATGAAGTTCAAAGAGCTGTTTAAGGGGAAAAGCAAGCCATTTTGATGCAGAGAAGTGAGGGGAGAAGTAAAATCTATCAGAAGCATTGCACAGACATTGGGCATAACCAATACACCAATTTAGAATGTGCTGAAAAAGAAAGAAACCACTGATGTACTGAGTGACTGACTCCGAATGGGTTGACCAAGGAAAACAACAACAGCTGATGACAGAATCATTGTGAAAGTGTTGTGAATAAAACCCCATAAACAACAGTCAGTGACATCACCAACAACCTCCACAGGGCAGGGGTGAAGGTATCTACCATTCAAAGAAGGCATCTACCGTTCGAAGAAAACTAGAGGCAGAAATATAGAGGCCATACCATAGGGTTCAAACAACTTATCAGCAGTAAGAATCAGAAAGCCAGATTGGAATTTACAAAGAAATACAGAGATGAGCGACAAAAGTTCTGGAACACAGATTAAACTCTAGCAAAGTGACCAAACGGCCAAAGTGTGTAGAAAGAAAAGATCTGCTCAAGATCCAAAACATACAAGCTCATCTGTGAAACATGGTGGAGGTAGTGTCATGGCTTGGGCTTGGATGGCTGTTTCTGGAACCGGCTCACTAATCTTTACTGATGATGTAACTCATAATGGTGGCAGCAAAATGAATTAAAAAGTTGACAGGAACATTGTGTCTGCCAATTTACAGAAAAATGCATCCAAATTAATTGGAAGGAACTTCATCATGCAGCAAGACAATGATCCAAAACACAACAAACACAACAAAGGAAGGTTTTAGAGTGGCTACGTCAACCACTAGACCTTAACCCAGTTGAGAATGCATTTCACCACTTGAAGAGGAGACTAAAAGACTGGAGAAACCCCCTGTAACAAGCAACTGGGGCGGCTGTGGCTCAGTCGGTAGAGCGGGTTGTCCACTAATCCACTAACTGCGGGGTTGGCGGTTCGAATACCGGCCCGGGTGATCCCATGCCAAAGTGTCCTTGGGCAAGACACTGAACCCTAAGTTGCCCCCAATGGCAAGCTAGCACCTTGCATGCAGCTCTGCTACCATTGGTGTGTGAGTGTGCTCTCATTTGTAAGTCGCTTATAAATGTAAAAAAAAATGTAAAATGATATTTCTGTAAAGCTGCTTTGAGACAATGTTCATTGTAAAAAGCGCTATATTAATTAAACTGAAAGAGGCTGCAGTAAAAGCCTGTAAAAACATCACAAAAAAGAGAAACCAACAATTTGGTGTCAGTGAGTCGCAGGCTTGATGCATTTATTGCAAAAAAGGATTTGCGGTCAAATAACTGTTTACTTTATTTCACTTCAAAACTTATCTGTACCTATATTTTTCTCACCTAAAAATTGTGTGGTCAGATATGAAATATTCTGGTTTATGTCATTTAACATATCTAGATGCATATACCGGGAAATAAAAGCTGAAATCCTAAACTCTCGTCTAATATCCATCTTTTGATCTCAAACCCAAGTGTCCTTGGTGTATAACACAAACAAATGAATAGGCCTTGCCATTCAAGTAGTTTCAGAGAGAACTGTGTGTGATCATGTGATCAAACAAATTATCTAAGGGCAGCTGTGGCTCAGTCGGTAGAGTGGGTTGTCCACTAATCCACTAATCGTAGGGTTGGTGGTTCGAAT
>JAFFST010053956.1:126099-134067 GCA_022414735.1 Noturus placidus
TAAGGTTAATGTGAGCTTTACTAATGTATGTCTAATTAGCATTAACACAGTTGTGTGTTTGTTTGCTTGACATACAATAGTTGAGTGTTTCTTTATGTATCTGAGATATTATTCTCATCAAGAGCTGTGTTTTTAAGCCACAAATCCTCACTGAAGGGTAATGCATGCTAGAAGCAAATACATTATGCATGAAAATGCTTTTGCTGATGAATGAGCCCCAAGTGTGAAAATGTAATTACTTATAGCAGGTTTGCAGGTGACTCATAATTTTGACAAGGCTTGTCTTGGCTTATAAAAAAAAAAATAAATAAATAAAAATGTAATTAAATCCTCAGTGAATTAATAATTCAAACCTATGCGGCTTTCCCGATTCTAATGACAAAATTCTACAAGTTCAGAAGAAGCAAATGAATCAGAAAAGTACAATCCACCCGCACTGAGATAATCAGCTCATTATTTCCCCTCTTTGTCTCGGATTAAAATGTGACGTGTTTGTTTTACTTCCCTCATTGAGTCATGCTGTAGTTTACAGGCCTCTGCTCCTTCCAAGTCCCATAAGATTCCATTCCATTCCATCTTCTCTAAATCATAGTAATGAGACTTAAAATAAGCGTGCCATGTTCCCAAGGGAACATTTCAGGAAATCAGAAAAAAAGAAAGATTCATCTTAGGGATGCAGAACGATAGAGGATGTCAGGATTTATTGATATGAAACACTGTAATGGTATTTCAGTATATCAATACTGGCAAACAATGGAGGAGGGATTGCACCTTTTAACTCTCAGGGTTCTTGCTAGTGTCATGTTTTGTTTAGGGGTTTTCGGGGTATATGAGTTGATCTCCTAAAAACGGCTATGTGACAACAGCGATGCTACAGTCCTTCAGATTATTACTACTTGATTTACATGCTGTATACCTGACATACCTAACTACAAACTCATTTTTATTACACCAGAATCCTGTTGAATTCTCGACGGTTCATTTTCTAGTTGTTTAAAAATATTAATTTCTATGTTGATTAATTTTCTCTAAGAGCAAGTCTGAAAGTAGGTCTGGCTATAAGGCAAATCACAGTTTTATATTAATGAACTTGTTCTAATACATCATCATTATTATTGCTACTATAGTAAAAGCTAATTTACAGGGACTTGCTAATAATAATGATAATTGAAACTTAATAATAAATAGATTAAAACATATGTAGTTTATTTTTAACAACAACAAAAAAGTGTATTTTTTATATGGTGACGTTTTATTTAACATTTGTGGAAGGAGTCTCATTGGCCTTACACCTCTGGGGTTGGGGGTTCAAACCGCACCTTTGCCCTGTGTGCATGGAGTTTGCATGTTTAGTCCGGGTACTCCGGTTTCCTTCCCCAGTCCAAAGACATTGAGTCCTAAACTGATTCGGCATTCCCAATTTGTCCTAAGTGTGTGAATGGGTGTGTGAATGTGCCCTGCGATTTGTTGGCACTCCATCCAGGGTGTCCCCCACCTTGTGCCCCGGGTTCCCTGGGATACATTTCAGGCACTCCTGCGACCCTGTGTAGGATAAGCCTTACAAAAAATGGATGGATGCATGGATGGACTCTACAGTGTCAGTGCTTTGTAAGAGTCAGAGGTAAATCTTCAGCTTTAATGCATCACTAAAGTATTCTAATTGTATTTGTGATTTGTGTGCGCATTTCCATTAAAACAAACTCACTTTGTCGCATGCTAGTCGGCTTGAGAGAGAAATGCAATGCATTAAATGTGAAATGAAAAACGCCCGGTAACTTCACCATCCAGTAACCTCAAAAAAAATTCCTCCTCCTACTTTAATGGTAAGAGTTATGTGATGGGAAATTGACATATGCAAGGATAGTCCTGGGTTTGAGCTGTGGTGTCCTGTACTCTTTGGTGGAGAAGCACTATAGCCAACCAAGACACGAAGGCATCTTTACTTATATGTCAATCATGTTGTCTGCCAATTCAGAAAGCTATCTGTAACATTAAGTTAACATTAAGTTGTTCTAGCCTATACAATGTGTCTGAATGTGTTTTCAAGGGGTGTAACTTTCAGAGAAAGCTAAAGGAAGGGGCTTGAATTTCCAGCTTTAAAACAGTCAAGATAGGGTAAAATTACGCAGACTGTGAAGACAAACTTGAAGACAATTTGTGTTTACCGTATTATAAGGCGCAGTCTCAATTACGGGGTCTATTTCTGTACTTGACCAATATATAAGGCGCACCGTATTATAAGGCGCATACGGTTGTTATGCCAACCAAAGTCGCACAACATTTTCACAGATTTTGGAACTCAGTCCACACATAAGGCGCACCGGATTATTAGGCGCACGGGCGATTTTTGAGAAAATGTAAGGCTTTTAGGTGCGCCTTATAGTGCGGAAAATACGGAATATGCAAGATCTGCATTGTGCTAGTCAACACATCACTGTGATGTAGAGATATTACTTCAGTGGCTAAAATTATTCAAACCTGACACCAAGGTTGTTTATCACTGGTCCAATACAAACACACATATGGTGCATATGTTTTAAACACCTAATTATCTAGGTCTGTATTTAAGCCATTCTCACATCCTGTTCTTGGTAATGTCCCTGTTGTGTCCCTTTTTCACCACTCATTGGTGATGATGGCCTGAACTGTTTTCCATGGTAGCCATCTACTCTTTTAGAACCCCTCTCCTGATCAATACCTTTTGAGATTCTGTGCATGCTTTGTAATCTCTTTGTGGACCGTGGCTTCAATAGACGAATGAAGTCAAGATGTCAAGAAAATCCTATGGAAACAGCTGATCTTTATTTGGGGTTAATCGGAGTCACTTCATTGATGACAGGAGTATGATAATAACATACTTTTGAACATTTTGAATAACGTTTGAATGTGATTAATTCCGAACACAGACACATGCCCCATTAGTTTTTTTTTACATTACAAAAACCTGCAATTTTAGCAGACAGGGGTGTGCTGTCCTGTCACTTAAAGAATTCAGATGAAATGAAAGGAAAGAGTTCTTGTAAAGAAAATGAAAGCACTAACTCTGTGTGCATTTAATGTTTGATTAACTAACGGCACCTCTGTTAATGTGTAATTATTTGTTATTAATACAGGTATATTATCGAAAATAACACACTGAAAATTCCAGACCATAGTGCATTGTAATTGGACATTCTGATATTCTAAAAACGGCGCACGGTGGCTTAGTGGTTAGCACGTTCGCCTCACACCTCCAGGGTCCAGGGTTCGAGTCCCGTCAGGGACGGAGTTTGCGGAGTTTGCATGTTCTCCCAGTGTGTCGGGGGTTTCCTCCGGTTTCCTCCCCCAGTGGTGTGTCTAAAGTGTCCGTAGTGTGTGTATGTGATTGTGCCCTGCGATGGACTGGCACCCTGTCCAGGGTGTACCCCGCCTTGTGCCCGATGGCTCCAGGTTCCCCGTGACCCTGAAAAGGAGTAAGCGGTTGAAGATGGATGGATGGATATTCTAAAAACTGAACAATTAGGTTATACGTGTTTTTTCTATATTTATGCAGACAGATAAAGGTATATTTCAACACCAGTCCCTTGGAAATTATTATAATACATGTGAACTAATTTTGATTATTTTTATGAATTATGCAACAGTCTCAGGGTTTAATGTCAGAGAGGAAAAGCCCTCCTTTCACAGTTATATGAAAGCCTGGCAGATAATCCTCTCAAAAAACTCAAATGCACATCCTGCACATCCTTGCTTCATAGGGAATTTGTGTGTATGTGTTTATTTCTGGTGTCCAGCATCATTTGACTGTACAGAGGATAATCCTGACCCACTTTTCAACCTCTGGGTCTCATCAATCCCTCTTTAGCCTCTACCGAGCACGCTCTGACCATCTGTTACACTCTGGACTGTTGCCATGGCGATACTGTACGACTTCACCGCACAGATACAATGCTGCAGGTCACGGGCCATGTAGGAAAGACCTGGACTTGAACAGGGGTCATACTACTGATAAGCTATAACCTGCATATGGCAGTCTGAGCTACAGTGATGAGGAACAGCGATTATGAAGACAGGGTAATCACAGAGCGCTGCAACAACCAACCACCCCCCCAAACACTGCGAGTTTGAGAGTGCCAGATTACAAACATCCAATGATGTTTTTTTTTTTTTTTATCACAGACTGGAAAGAGTCTTCGGAGCAAAATCCATTCATCTATCCTTCCTCGTGTTATGTAGACAGCTTCAGTCCAGATAAAATCATAGATTGGAGGTATGTCATGGCATGCAATGACAGTAACACTGTCAAGTGTGACTAACCCTGTCTAAGAGTATTACTCAGTGAGATAGCAACTCCTACAGATTCCTGGCACAGGAATATTGTATTAAGTATTATGTCTGGCTTAAAGCTGCCTTCTGTAACAGAGCTCAACTGTAATTAGAAACACAATAACAATCTCAGGATAAAGCGGCGGTCTCACTAGACTTTAGCGCTATATTCACTTCCATTCATGGCAATCCGGAAACGGAAGCTCGTGCTTAGAATTTTCACACTACACTCCGTGATGAAAGTTCAAATTTGGTGAACTCTGAACTGCGTAAAGGTATCACGTGAAGAAGTGTGACCAATAGATGATCATGAAGTCACTGCGTGACCTTTTTATTACAAAATAAATTTAAATTAAAAAATTCAAGCGCTAATTTTAGCGCTATCGAGCTATCCTGTACTTTACAACACAGCTTTGAAAGATTATAAAAACAAACTTAAAAAGAGAGTCTGCCTGATTTTTGGTGTTGTTGAAAACAGGAAGCAATTGAATATTTAACAGGATGGAAACATCCTGGAAACATAAAATATTTTTTTTTATTGGTTCAAATACTGTCTGACATTTTACTGATGTAAAACATAATTACATGTGAAAAAAGTGCCCTGAAGTATGATGATGTCATATACACATGCTTAAAGCCTATTGTGACTGAGGCATAATTACAGATAATATAATCTACTATCTTGCTGCTCGGATATTATATTCAACTATATTATTTCTTCCATTATTATTTAAAATTTTTATACCACAATGTTGAATTCTCAATTTTGAATAGTCAGAATGCGTCGATTAATTTTCAGTAATATTAGCACTGACAATAGAATACAGTAGGCAAATCACAGGATTCTATGAATTCTGAACAATCCCACCTATTGCTAACTTCTATTTCTGTTGTCATGTATAGCTAAATAATATTTGAATTTCCTCCAAATTCCCCCTTGGGTATAAGTAAAGGGCACCCATCCATCCATCCATCCATCCATCCATACATCCATCTATCTATTTAAATAAATAAATAAAGGTATAGGTATAAATAAATCATAGGTATTTGATAGCACAGCGACACACAAACAGAAACTATAACCCAGTATTCCCCGTATCCAAGTTGTCGTAATACATTTCATAATATATGAAATATATTAATGTTTTTGATATATTATGAAATGTATTACGACACCTTGGATACGGGGAACACTGGGTTATAGTTTTTGTTTGTGTGTCTCTGTGCTATAAAATACCTATGATGAATGTATACATTTAATTACCTCTTTAAATAAGCTGATCAACTGCCATCCTTTCTTATAGCTGGTACATGTATTTTCTGTCTCTCAAAAAAACTTATTTTCATAGTGTGCTGTGTGTTTTGTTTTGTTTTGTCTGTCTGTCTGGCCAAGGCATGACGGAGGATCTCAGACATAATCTGAGATTCCTGAGCTACATGGAAATCCAACAGTGCTTTATCGTTCCATTGTGACCAGCTCTGTATGAAAGAGTGCATTTGGTAATTGAGCTACAGTCCCCTCTGAAACTATTGGAATGGCCAATTCATAGCTGTGAAGAAAAGCCCCAAAACAACAGCCAGTGACATCACCAACAACCTTCACAGTGCAGGGGTGAATGTATCACAATACACCACTCAAAGAAGACCTCCATAGCCGAAATATAGAGGCGATAACACAAGATGCAAACTACTCATCAGCAGTAAGAATCGGAAATCCAGATTGGAATTCGCAAAGAAATACAAAGAGCCACAAAAGTTCTGGAATCGAGATTAACCTCAACCAAAGGAAAGAAGAAACCTCCATCTTTGGAAAGGCCAAAGTGTGTAGAAAGAAAGTATCTGCTCATGATCCAAAACATATAAGCTCATCTGTGAAACATGGTGGAGGTAGTGTCATGGCTTGGGCTTATATGGCTGGGACAGACTCACTAATCTTTACTGATGATGTACCTCATGATGGTGGCAGCAGAATGAATTCCGAAGTTTACAGTAACATTTACAGAGAAATGCATCCAAATTAATCAGGAGGAACTTTATCACACAGCGAGACAATGGTCCAAAACACACTGCCAACTCAACAAAGGACTCTTATCAGGGGGGAAAGGTGTAAGGTTTTAGACTGGCCAAGTCAATCACCAAACCTTAACGCAATTGAGCAGCATTTCACCTCCTGAAAAGGAGACTGAAGAGAGAAACCCCCCTGAAACCAACAAACACCTGAAAGAGGCTGGGATTAAAGGCATAGAAAAGCATCACGAAATCTCAGTCTTAATGCAGTTCCTGCAAGCAAACCATATGCAACCAAATATTAAGTGTTATTTACTTTAATTTACTTCAAGACTCATCTGTTCCTAAACTTTTGCTCAGCTAACATTTGTCAGGTCCGATACAAAAGGTTCTATGTTTTATGTATTTATATTTAGATGTAAATACCAGGAAATAAAAGCTGAAATCCTAAACTCAAATGGCTTTGGTGTATATCACAAACAAACGAATTGGTCTTGCCATTCCAATAGTTTCGGAGAGGACTGTATAAAGAGGGCTCTATTGACAGACATAAGCTTCCACGCTGTGCGCTGTCTGTTCCAGAATCAACAATTTCAGCTGAGCTGTATGTCAGCCAGCAGGCCGTCCACATGAGTGCATTTTATATAACAGTATGCCGTTTAATAATGTAATATGGAACACATATATTATTCTGCACATTTATTCATTTGTTTTCACAGTGAACAATGTAGGGTAAAACAGCATTGAAGCTAGAACAGTAATTTGTACCCTCTGTATGGCTGCCAATTTACCCGTACTTAACTACACTAATAAAAGAGCCCCAAAAATAGTGATGTCCTGCATCAGTTTTTGCTTTACTGATTCTGATTCTGAATTATCAGACCATGCTGATTTGTAAGCAAGGAAAATGCGAGCAAGGTCATACTAGGGCATTAGACCTTTTCCGGATTTTGTTTAATAAGCCCAGGGGAATATGAATACAATATGGGGGAATGATGATCTTTGTAGGCCTTCAGTCCACCTGAACATGACTCAGTTGCTAAATATGGAATTCTCTTTCTTTGGCTTAATAACCACAATATTTTTTATGTGACCTCTCAGATATTTGAATATATATTATTTGCTGTGTTTAACGTGGACTATGAAGGTAAGCTTATTTAATTGTTGTTAAACAGGAAAGAGTTTAGAGTGCCATTGTCCTACCTCAGAACTATTTAGATAATATGTGTCAAGAATCAAACCCAGTTCTGGAGAAGTTGCAGGTTTATTGTGATGTGGCATCAGACTTTAATCCTAAGCTCCATTACCTCTGACTGACAGAATAATTAAGATGGTGTGTGTGTGTGTGTGTGTGTGTGTGTGTAGATATAAATATATAGTGAAATAATAGTGAAATGCCTGAGCGCATTGTGTTCTGGACATCTTGTGTTTCTGTATAACCACCCGAGTGTGTTGGTTTTGACACTTCATGCTGCGACAAGGCTCAATATCTGCTTTCAAATAAATGGAACTGTCTTTGGCCTGCACAGGAACTCACCCAGCTTCACTGCAATGAAGGTGATGATGCTATTTGGACTTTTTCTTGGTGTCCAAAATTCTGCCATTTTCCATCAATAGGAATTTCACAATCTTCACAATGCATACTGAAATATTTAT
>JAFFST010053956.1:144021-154111 GCA_022414735.1 Noturus placidus
GGATGAAGCCAAATACAGGACCATTCTGGAAGAAAACCTGATATTATATTATATTATATTATATTATATTATATTATATTATATTATATTATATTATAGTATATTATATTATATTATATTATAGTATATTATATTATATTATGTTATATTATATTATATTATATTTGAAATGTCCTGAGTCTCACTTGATTTGTTTTTTTTTTTTGTAAAAAGATTTTTTCAACATTTATCTTCAGTGACTGCTTGGTCATGGTCACAGTCATGGTCACAGTGGATCCAGAGGCTATCCTGGAAATATTGGAAAGAAAGGTGGGAATACAAACAAGATGGGGTGCCAGTCCATCATGGAGCAGCATACAAACTCATCCACATCTAGGGGGAATTTGAGCAATTTTCGGTAGTTGGGTGGAAACCAGAGTTCCCAGAAGAAACCTACACAGACACGAAGAGAACATGCAAAACTCTACAGTAGGGCTGCAACTAACGATTATTTTCATAATCGGGTAATCGGATTATTATTATTTTCTCTTGATTAATCGGATTGGGGTGGGGCAAACTTTCAGTATTATTTTCTCGTTTATTTAAAATAAAATCCACAGACAAATACAAATATAAACACTCTTAAAAACTTTATAGTTATATATAAAAAGTTATACATACAAAGTTTATATTATATACAGAATATGCATTTATGTATTATTTAAATGGATGCACAACAAAGCACTGAATTAAACTACAGCCCTAAATTAATAAGAATATCTCACTTTCACTGCACCCTGTGATTTCTGTTACTCGCTGCCTTTAGACATATTATTTTAATTGTGTTTACTTTAATCATACTGTTTTAATTAGACATTACAGATCTTACTCGAATTCCCACTGTTTATCACCGTGTCTAAACTGCGAGTGAGCAGCAATGCAGCCTCATTACTAATACATCACTTCCGTTATAATAAACGACATAATGTACACTGCAAGCGTGCAAATACAGCATATAATGACAATAAACTGGAATTAATCTAAATCTTTTAAGCAACTCGCACCAGTTTCCCCTGCCCCTTGAACACAGTGGAGCATTTTGGACATATACATGTTTGTGCTCGTGCATCACTGTCGTACTTCTGTGTTACACAAGCTCTGCTTTATAAAGTTTACAGGTTACAGTCTTCTTCACGGTGTTTAATATAACATGCAATTCTGCCTTACGCCTTCTTCTGATGGTCGCTGATGGTGGTTGACTCTGGGTATTTTGCTAAAGCTCGCGGTCTTGCATTACGTGCGTTTGACGTCATGCTCCATCGACTGGGAAATGGCTTATACTTCCGGTTAGTACAAAAAAAAAAAGAGATGATATTACCTTTCTAAAATTCACTCACTAGACGGCAGTGTACGTGTAGGTGTGTAGTATGTCATTTGGGACACAACTTTAGTATTTACTCTCAGATGCGTGTTTTTGGAACAGAAGTAATGTAGTGCGTAAATGCATCCAGGCCACACGCAGACCAAGTAATCGATAATGAGATTTTTTGACAACGATTAACGATTTTAACGATTATTTGTTGCAGTTCTAATATACATTTTTTAAATCCTGCATTCTGACAGGACCCTGTGGTTGCTCTGGTTGCCTAAGCTATTGTTTATACCACTAACAGATAGAAATTGCTGTCTCAGTTCCCACTGAAAGAACAAATATGCAATGAATAAAGTATAGTTAGATTAGAGTTCTCAGAGGAAACAAAACACCCAGAAGTGGTTCAGTTTGGTGGTCAGGAATCTGTATATTTATCCAGTGAGAAGGGGATAAAATATGAGGTGTGCTGAGAGGTTATGTAGACATCAGGGTACCCAGTGCTGCCATAAGCCACAGTAGAGGAGCACAGCAGTACACAAGTGATTAATACTGACTGGCTAAATATAACCCGGAGGTGTTGCTACAATGTCAAAGATCAAACCAAAAAAAGCACCATGTTAGAAGGATTGCCGTGTGTTTTTCCTCCTTCCTGTCCCTGCTCAGCTCCCAGCTTCAGCTGTGTGCATTCATGAGGCTTTATATGGATGGATTTGCTCCTACCTAAAGTAACTGTTCCTTTTTTGAATAAAAATATTTGTTTGAATCTCAACAAATCTTAAAAGAAGAGTTTGACCAAAAAGGAAATGTAAACAATGTTCCCTTTACCCCAAATGTGGTCTGTCAGCCAAGACATCTGACAAGTTTGGCAGCTCAAGGTTTTCCTTTTTTTCCTTTTACACTGGAGCCACAAAGCTAATTATGCTAACAAGTAAGGCACTAGTTCAGTATCATTCAAAAGGCATTTAACTGTGAAATGCACAAGTGAATTCAAACAAATCACCTTTGAGATGGGTGCCTGTATCAACTTGCTTTTCTTGCTAGCATAATGTGCCTTGTAGGTTCAGTGTTAAAAACACAAACATATCTTGATTGATTGATTCTGAGGTAAAAGGTTATGTACATTTCATTTTTGGACAGACCGCTATTGTGTGTGTGTGTGTGTGTGTGTGAGAGAGAGAGAGAGAGAGATCTATCTATCTAACTATCTATCTCTCTCTCTGTATATATATATATATATATATATATATAAGAGATTCATGTCTGATTTTCATGGAAGGCACAAAGATTTTGAACATGGGTATACCTGGCCAGGGTGGCCAGCTTTTAGCATGGCCACCCCTGGAGTAATGCAGGAACGAGCAAGTTTAGCTAGCTATTCCTGGGCCCCATTGACCACAAAGAACAAACACATGACTAAAAACTGCAAGCATACCAATATTCATTATTTGGAGGTATAATATTGAATTTCTTCAGTTTGTTATTAGCTACCATTAGCCAATGATATTGAATTCTTAACACTAGCCTATATTATAAGAAGCAGCCTAATGACATGTTAGCTATGACTTTTGTGTAGCTTACTAGATGACAAATGTTACTTAGATGTGTGCGTTTTATGGCCGATGGGGATCCTACTCATGTCATACACAGATAGTAGTAGCCACATGATGTCATTTTGTATGTATGTGGATTAGTATTTTACGCCAGCCTAAATTGCCTATGGCAATGACTTTGTAACAACTGAAACAAAGAAATCCGGCAGGAGAGGTGAGTTTTTTTTTTTTTTATATCTAATATAAGTAATATAAGTAATATAAGTATCTACTGTCAAATAAACAGTACGTCTATAACTTACTTCCATAAAAAAATAAAATAAAAAAAAAAAAATATATATATATATATATATATATATATATATATATGAATTTTAAATATATATGAATGCCTTTTTTTATTGTTTTGGCTGCTGCTACACAGCTGTAAAATTTATTGTATAGGAACACAAGTAAACTAAATCGATCATTCAATGGTTCTTTAAAGTTTACTCCGGATGCTGATCCCGAGAAGATTTCAGTATGCGTGCGAGTATAATATTATAATTGGTCTTTGAGTTTAGCTGTATTGTGTTTACGGACTATAAAGTTGTTTGTAATGTCTCAGGTATTAGTGTGGCAGCAAGCCAAGGTCAAAGGGCTGATTGTCCTCATCCATGCAATTGGATGTCAGCCTGGAACTTAATAGCCTTATTGAGTGCTGTAATCTGCTGTTGTAGCCAATGCACTCCGGTCTATGTTCATCAGCGCTTTCCTGAATTTGTGTTCACTTAATAATAGCCATCGACCCTGCTAAGGCAAACCCGCACCCCCACTGTCTACTCTAATGTAGAGCAGTCTCTCTCTCTCTCTCTCTCTCTCTCTCTCTCTCTCTCTTTCTCTCTCTCTCTCTCTCTCTAAATGCCTGCATCATTTAGTTAGTAGCCCTCATGTTAATCTCTTTTTTTTCTCCTCTTCAAAAAGGCCCTGTATCACCAAGAGATTTAATATTATTAAATGCCTGTCCTGGATACTAAATAGTCCTGAGTGTTGTTTAAGGATATTATTTGTATGTAGATGTTGAAGGATGTTCATCTATATGATATCTAGTCACTCAATTCTACTACTTGAGTGACATTTAAATTATTCAAATTAAATTACTATTCTTCCCCAATGCTTAAGCTTTATAATGCAACAAGAACTCTGTCTCATCTGTCCATTGGTGTCGAGTTCTACCTGTTCTTCTTTTCTATTTTTTAGAGGAGTAGAACAAAAGAACTTGATTGAATGGATTAGTTTTTATCATGTCTTTGTTTTTTTTTTTTTGGTTTTTTTTTTATCTCATTTGCAGAATTATTTATATAAATTCTTTTAGAACTGTACTCTATGTTGAGTTTCAGCAAATTTTTTTGAGTTATAGCTTTATTTTTTGGCAATAATTGTAATAATATGGCACCATTTCAAGACCTTGGTGAAAGAACTATTTAGGGAAACTGTTACAAAACTGCTTTAAAAATCTTATGTATAATGTTTAGTTAATACTACAATATATTTAGCAATGATTGTCATGATGTTGCACTTTCCGAGCTGTGTCTAGGGTTTGGAACGGCATATTTTCAGTTTAGGCATTGAGCTAGTTTTGCCTTGCAGACCTGGCAACCCTGATGTGGATCATTATCTTGCTGGAAGTTGTGGAACTTTCTTCATCCTGTGATCTGTCTTAACACCATTCATCAAACCCCGGACTAACATAATTGTTGGAAAATGATAGTGTTGGCTTTATTTCTTTGTGTATGTTCAGGAAAATATAAGATGAGAATCTTTTTTGACAGATGACCTCCTCTCTTCAAACGCTCCAGGTCACAAAAAAGTAATGCTGACTTGAAATAAAAAGGCTTTCGTTCAGTTTGTCAGTCCTTAAGGCAGAGAAATGATGCATAGCATACCGACTTAATAGTTCCAACTCTAAAAGGATTTTTAATTAAAAAAGAAAGAAAGAAAGAAAGAAAGAACGAATGAAAGAGTAATCTGATGTAATGGTTACATAAGACTTTTCTGTAATACAATACAGCCTTGTTTATAGTTGCATGTTGGGTTGGCCACAATGTTGCAATCCTTTTCTTATCCAACATTGGCTTTAGGACACACACAAATACAATCACATACTGTATGTAAACCACAGAGTCAGCGCTTTACTGCAGCTTACTTTCAGTGTCTTTTAATGCAACCAGACCGCTTAAACCTTACTATTTTTAGACACACTTTCTCAGATGAATGGGATTCTCAGGGATATCCATGTCCTGCATATAAAGATTATTATGGCTATCCGAGGGATAAAAAGATGTTAGTATTAACAGTTATTGAGGATATTATCACATATCTGTAGAATGAGTGCCACATAAACTGAGACTTGTGAAAACTTGTGAAACCTGTGAAAGTAAGCATTTTTTGGACATGTCGGAATGTAGCAAAATCTTATTTTCATCTTTATCTTATTTCTCAGGCACCAGTGGTCAGACTGTTCACACGGACAGTGACCGGTCAGGCTATGTGGGCACTCAGATGGAGCTGCGTTGTAATTTTGCCAACAGTAAACCACCAGTGAAGATCTCCCAGGTCACCTGGCAGAAGTCTGTCAATGGAACCAAGCAGAATGTGGCCATCGCCAATCCAGCCCTGGGTGTGTCTGTGCTACCAGTATTTAAAGACCGGGTGAAGTTCAAGAACCCAGCGGTTCGCCAAAGAACACCCTCACTGGAAGACACGACTATCATCTTCAATAACCTGAAACTGTCCGATGAGGCGACGTACATTTGCGAATACACCACCTTTCCTGCGGGCAACAGGGAGAGCATGGTCAATCTCACCGTTTACGGTATGTAAAAGCACATTGTATGAGAAACTATGTGAAAGATGCTACAAATTAAATCACTGAAATTACATTTGGCATCTGGGTACAGTTGAATCAGACATGGAGGGAAGATATATTTTTCTTCATCATTTCCATTATATATTTTGTATTATTTTGGGTGGGTATGATGGACCTAAGTATTATAATGAATACTTATTATTTTTTTATGCCAACCACTAACCAGGGTAAAGTCACATTTAATCAGAGTTAATGGAAGACCCATGTGCTAAAGACATTGGCATTTTGTTGGTAAAGATCCAATGGTTTAGTTCAGCCAAGGATACATGTTTGAGCTGGTGAACTGAGTTCAAGATGTGGTGTTCAAATTTGGAACAACATACAGTTTCTTGGCTCCATTTGCCTTATTGGTGAGTACAGAGCCAAGATTCCAGTGGAAACAGTTTTTTTTCCTGGAAACTTTGCAGCAATCACATATAGAAAAAAAGTAATCAACTTGCTGTGTGTAATTCTTCAATTCAAACAAATTTTTATATATATAGCACTTTTAACAATATACAGTGCCACAAAGCAGATTTATAGAAATCCAAACGTAGACTTCGATCTCTAATGAGCAAGCCAGAGGTGACAAAGGGAAGGAAAAACTCTGAGTTGACATGAGATGAATGACAAAGAAATCTTGAGAGGCTCAAAAAGAAAGTGGTGTTATAACTTATTACAGTATACAGGTGTCGAAGCATAAAGTCAAATAGTACTAAGTGTGTTGAAAGGATGTTCAGTATGAGCAGATTTTGAATTAGAGTCCTGGAATGAGTACAGGACAGTCTTTAAGTTTGCAGCAACAGTTCTCAGGTACAAAATCTCAGGTACAGTATCCAGGTGAAATTGACGAACGTTGTATAATTTCTATCCCGCAGCTCGACCAATGGTCCAGATGAGTCTGTCGACACCCACCATAGTGGCAGGATCAAAAGATATGAAAATGACCGTAGCAACATGTGTCTCAGCCAACGGAAAGCCGCCTGCGGTGATCACATGGGACACTGAGTTAGACGGTGAAGCAAACACTGAGGAGATCAGGAACCCTGATGGGACTATAACAGTGCGCAGTGACTACATCATGACACCCAGTCGAGAAGCACATGAGCAACGACTTACCTGCATCTCCACATACAATAACGATCAGCAAACCGACAACGTTGTTCTCAAAGTACAGTGTAAGCAGACATTCTGCATTTACCTGAGGGACAAAAAAAAAAAAGATCCACATAAGTCCATGTACCTCCACATGGCACATTTGGCAAGGTTTATAACTTTAACATATATATTTTTTAATTGGATAAATGCTCTGATAATGTGTCTGTTTTGTCTCTTTTGTGCACAGATGAGCCAGAGGTGAACATTGAGGGCTTTGATGGAAACTGGTATATAAATCGAGAAAATGTTCAGCTAACATGCCTGGCCGATGCTAATCCAGCCGTTTCTTCATTTCAGTGGAGATAGTAAGTACACCACATTGCTTGACAGATCCCTGGAAACAGTACAATAATACGGGTAGATATGCAGTTGAGTGCAAAAGTTTGTATGCCCTTGGGGCAAAATAAATGCGTTGGGTTTCACAGATGTTGCTTTGTAACAAAATGGTAGCAAAATGGTCGAGTTGTATATCTTAAGATAGCAATAGTTTAAAACAAAAACCAGTTATGTATTTTCAAAAATCTGTATCTTCTCTTTGTATCCTTAGATCCATTTTTGGACGGTTGTAATTCTTCCTGACATCTCAGGTCTAATTCTGCCAAACCGCTTGGCTATTGATTTTTTCTTACAATATTTGTTCTGCTTTCTTTAGATCAGGTCTGCAGACCAAGAAGATCATGTTGAAATGTATTTCATTTTGTTCTTTCCACTATTTTTCTATTTAAAAAAATCCTTCCTTGTTCCTTTCTGTTGTTGGGCAGGGATCGCTCAGTGGTTAAGGTGTTGGTCTACTGCTCAGAAGGTTGTAAGTTCAAATCCCAGCAGTGCCAAGCTGCCATTGTTGGGCCCTTGAGCAAGGCCCTTAAGATTAACTGCTCAGATTTATGAATGAGATAAATGTAATGGATAAGGGAGTCTGCAAAATGCCATAAATGATTTGTTACCCAGAAATCATGGGGGTGCAAACTTTTGCACTATGGAACGGTTTATTCCACACTGGTTTATTGAGCATTAAATTCAGCCTCAGCTTAATAAAGTGTGTTTTTAAAAGTGGAAAAAGTGAGTTGAGTGACAACAGTGTGATAAGAGTGAAAAACTGCTCTAATAGGCAAATACAGACCATGAACTACCAAACGGTATGCAATATGTACAAGCTTCAGTGAGGTCACAAATTTTGTTGAACTGAAACGTAGGGGTCGGGGCGGTGGAGGTGTTGTTTGATTTGAGTGACTTAAAAGATTTGTTCTATTTACAAAGTTGATTTTATCCCTGTCTTGTGCCCCAAGTCCCTGGGATGCGATCCAGGTCCCTGCGTCCTTGTGTAGGATAAGCGATACCGGAAATGATTGGATGGATGTATATGACAGTGCTGCTAAACTCTCAACTCTCAATTACTGTCCTATTACAGAAGCTCTGACTGTAATTCTGGCTTGTTCTAATACGTTATCATTTCTATAATAACAACTCATTCAGAAGGACGTATAATAAATGGATTACAAACATGTTGTTATGTAAGAAAAATGTATAGCCTGACTGTTGATATGGTGAAGCTTTCAATAATGTGGCATTCATGTAACACAGTCATGGAAGCAGCCTCCAGCTTTAGCCCTTTTTAATGTTCAGTCAATTTGCTGCCACAGAGGACTTAGAGTTTTCTGGACAAAGGGACTTTTTATGGCTTCTTGGTAACATGACAAGTCACATTTTGACTTATTAACGTGAAGATAGGGGGACATAGTGGCTTAGTGGTTATCACCTTTTTGTGCAGAGATTATCTGATTGGCATTTCCAAATTGTTGTGCCCTGTGATGGGTTTGCATCCAGGTTGTCCCTTGACCTCTGTCCTTAGCTCCCTGGGATAGAGTGCAGGCTCCCCAACAGTCTTGTGTAGAATAAGGGGTATGGATAATGGATGGATGGAACTTCAAGATTATACTTTCTATAATGCAATTGATAGCAGAAACTAATTTCTCTTGGAGACAATATTTGGTTCTACAAAATGAAATGTATCTATAAGTGGTTAAAAATGATGATGTGTTTTTTATTACTAAATAAAAAAATAGTATAAGACAAATGAAACATGTTTTGTGCTCTGATATGAAAAATGATCCACTAAGGACGGGGTGGTAATATTAAGGCATCATGTTGTTGATGTTTCCTATAACACCACACCCCATCATTATTCCCTACATAATCAGCAGTTGTTTTATTTGAAGTCTTTATGAGTATTATTTTGGCTTACCCATCTGTCAGTCTGTCCATCCGAGATTCTCGTTAGCGCAACATCTCAGGAAGCAGTGGTTGAACGTTTGTAGGATTTATATGAAATTATCTCTGAAACCACTAGATGAACTGATTTGATTTTGGAATTGATCCAAAGAGTGTTAAAGTCACAGCAAGGTCAAATGTCTGAAATAGTTGTTCTTCAATTGCTTTCTTTTCTGTTTGTTATACAGAGGTGTTACATACATGTTTATGTTCAGGAGCTCAACATCCATTTATTTATTTCTTTATTTGGCTAGCTACAATTTTTGAATCGGTTTGTCCATGTGTCTGCCCATGCATCCATCGGAGATTCTCGTTAGTGTAACATCTCAAGAACGAGTGGTTGAATGTTTATACGGAATTATCATTGTAACCTGATTTGATTTTGGAATTGATTCAAACAGGGTCAATCTCACGGCACGGTCACATGTCTGATAACTTTTCTATAATAGCTTCCTTCCATATTTTAAGTGTATTTTAATGGTATTTCTAGCATTACATTAGAAACAATAAGGACTAGAGGACTGGAGGAAAAGCATCCCTGTCGAATTTTATATGGGTGTTTATAACACTGTTTTCATCCTGTTTTACCTTTTTTTGTCCTCGTAGTCTGAACGGCTCCATGCCGAATACAGCCGAGCAACGTGAGGAGACACTAATCTTTAAGGGTCCTGTGACCTATGAGATGGCGGGGACGTACATGTGCGATGCCACTAACAGTATCGGTACAGGTTCAGCATCAGTCGAGGTGATTATAACAGGTAAGGGCTGGAATTTAGAGCTCAGAATGTAAAAGTGCTCATCATGCATGTTTTACAGTGCCTTGCGAAAGTATTCGGCCCCCTTGAACTGTTCGACCTTTTGCCACGTTTCAGGCCT
>JAFFST010053956.1:154957-165346 GCA_022414735.1 Noturus placidus
GAGGAATGGGCAAAAATTTCAGTCTCTCGATGTGCAAATCTGATAGACATACCCCAAGCGACTTACAGCTGTAATCGCAGCAAAAGGTGGTGCTACAAAGTATTAACCTAAGGGGGCTGAATAATTTTGCACGCCCAATTTTTCAGTTTTTTATTTGTTGAAAAAGTTTGAAATATCCAATAAATTTTGTTCCACTTCATGATTGTGTCCCACCTGTTGTTGATTCTTCACAAAAAAATTACAGTTTTATATCTTTATGTTTGAGGCCTGAAACGTGGCAAAAGGTCGAACAGTTCAAGGGGACCGAATACTTTCGCAAGGCACTGTATGTGTGAATGCTATAGCCAGTGTATTGGACTGCCTCTGAAACATCACCATTATATAAGCCATTCTTAGTCGTGATGATTTTTTGGAATAGAATCTCATCCATTTCTGGTTCATGTCAATGTTCTTCGAGCTGCATGTTTTATGTGTGTATGATGCTTGATGTGATCTGTGTATAAAGCTCATAGAAATCTTGTAACAAGACTGAAATACTGCATGATGTCTGATTTATGGCTGTACTCGCTTGCTCGTGGTAATGGATTGTTATGTTCTGTCAAAATTGGTCTATTATAAAGATGCATTGATGCTTGCTTCTGTGTGTCTGCTGTATGCGTGGATCTCTTCGCCTGAGTGGCAGTGCTCAAGTTATTAAAACGCCCCTTCTGAAAAAAAAAAAAACCAATAGAAATCCTCATTGGATTTGTATTGGTTTTATGGGAAACTGTAATGGTCCCTGTGGGTCTTTACTGTTAATATGTCGGCTTCTATTGACCGCGTGTTATGTCTAGTTGATACCATTAAGGGCCGATAATGGTAATGGGTTTAATGTTTTTTTTTTTTCAGACGGGATTGTCATCCACTTTCCCTTATTTACCTCCCTTTTCATCATTTTATTTAAAGCTGCTGCATGTAGGATTTTAATTTGTTGTTTAAAATGAAAGAAAAAAAACGAGTCATGGGAGAAAAAAATAGTGGAAATTTTTGTACACATGCCCAATGTTATCAAGATAGACGGCTATCATTAGTTACAGGGTGGAGAACACAAATCAAATAACAAAAGAATCAGATAATAGCAATACACACCTCGGAATTGACTAAGTTATTTGTTTCTTTACACTATCTTTGAGCTACAGTAGCTAGGCAGTTACTTCGCCAGCAGGTTTGTGATCATCTGCTTTTGAGACACACAAATCACAACACAGCCCTGCACAAACAGACCACAAATCAGACTGGAGCAAGTTTCGTCTTCAAAAAGAGCTTTTGTTTTAACTAACTAGCTAACATTAGCCAGATTAACATTAGCTTACATGGGCCTCAGAGCTACATCCAATAGTCCACTAATCGTGGGGTTGGTGGTTCGAATCCCGGCCCGGGTGATCCCATGCTGAAGTGTCCTTGGGCAAGACACTGAACCCTAAGTTGCCCCCGATGGCAAGATAGCACCTTGCATGCAGCTCTGCTACCATTGGTGTGTGAGTGTGCTCTCATTTGTAAGTCGCTTTGGATAAAAGCGTCTGCTAAATGAATAAATGTAAATGTAAATGTAATCCAGAAGTGTGATAAAGGACAGCGGAAAAAGTGCACTATGAGAGCCCAACAACGATTGGTTTCAGCAAGCTAGCTAACATTATTAGAAACATATCTTGTTATGCTAGTTTCTTTCTGTCTTCTGATCCCAAAGAATGAGCACAATTAAACAGCGAAGTCATGGATCAAGTCAGAAATACACAAACAGAGCACTGGGAAATAAAAAAACAAAAACAGTCAACAGAGGGAATTAGCCAGCTAATTATAGCAGGTTAACCAAAACACAAGCTCTCAATGAAAAAATTTCTCTTTAATGACAGTGAACAATTAAATTGCGACCCAAACTGCATAAATGGTATGTCAATGGTGTCATTATTAAAAAAGCTATTTAAAGTATTTGGTTTGGGACACAGCCTTTAATTTGTATTGACTTGTTAATTGCTTTAATTTATGCTATCAGAAATCTCCCATCTAAAAAAAAAACCTTTAAGATTTAAAATGCTAAAACACACATCCAGCAGCTTTAACTATGTGAAATCAGGCTGTTTGAGGAATTAGAGAAAGCCTTATACCCTCTTCCCTTCCATCTCTCCTTACCCAGAGTCCCCTAGCTCTACACATGCTGAGCAACAGCGAGCAGGCGCTGCTATTGGTGGAGCGGTTGTGTGTGGTACAGTACTGCTGGCAGCCATTGTTTTGTTGGTGGTCTTCTTTCATCGGCAAAGGCGCAAGTTTAAAGGAGATTACAGCACCAAAAAACAGGTCCTCGCCAACGGCTTTGGAAAAGCTAGTGATTTAGCGACGTGCCCATCTCTGCCTCAGAGCCTGACCTATCCCGAAGACCTGAACTATCCTGAGGATGAGAAGAAACCCGAACTTTATGGAGGCCCCAGTTTCTTAGGTGAAAGTGTTCAGGAGTTCCATAATCATCCTCCCAACAGGATGGAGAGCTACAGTCCGGTGGAGGACAACAGGTTGAGATATAATGAACAGAGCTACAGGGATGGCTATGGGTCTGAAGTGGAAGTCTCGGTGGATATGGTTCCTCAAAAGGATGGTTCTGTCATCTCTAAAGAGGAGTGGTATGTGTGAAAAGAAAATGAGGGGAAAAAAATCTTTGTATATAAAGTCATCTACGTGCCATTGTTAGAATTCTGTCCCGACTTACATGTTAATAGAGCTTAAAATCCAAATAAAAATGGGTCAGCTTTATATTAATCGCTGGTGTTGGAATGCAGTCCAGAATAATGAGCATTTTACAAGCATTCACTGGTCCTGTTTCTGATTTGTTATACATTTGTCAGGTAAATTATACCACCGTGCTTTTAAACTCTCGATCCTAACTGGCCTGAAGGTGTTTATTGTTCTGAATTAGCAGCTCTGACAGTACAGTAATTCCAGCTACAAGGAAAATCATTACGTGTTTGTTCTACGATGTTATTGTTTCTATAGTACAAACTAAGTCACAGGGGTTTTCACATCAAACACGCCACATAATCTAAGTCTAATAAAAAAAATTTTAAGTGTTAATTAACAAAGTAAAACAATCATTGACAAATAATTGGCAAAGCTTTCGATAAGCAGGTGTTTATTTAACATTTTTGAAAGGAGGCTCCAGTGTCGCTTTGTAACAGTCTGTAATTTTTAAGCTGCATTTTGTCATTTGTAAGCTGCTTTGTTATTATTAACTTTAAGAGAAAGTGAAGAAGCGACGGTTTATAGCTTCTATAACGTAAGTGATAACAGGAACTAGCTTGTTTTCAATATGTTGCACACCCTTAAATGTAACTATAAACAGATCAAAAGTATAATTGCTGCAGTATAAGGATAATACACTACAGGATGTGCTGTTATAGAAAAAAAGGAATCAATTTCAGGCTGGTAACAGTTACTGTTGTGATTCGTCTTTACTTTGACCTGTTTTTTTGGATGCTGTCATAATTCATTGCTAGCATTTAATAGAGCAGGTGTATATATATATACACACACACACACACACACACACACACATATATATATATATATATATATATATATATATATAAATGAACAGCATGTTGTGGTGGAGATCTCTCATTCCCTGCACAGCAGATTTTCTCACACCTGACCTTGGCTTTATCAGGACATGGTCACAGAGTGAGACAGTTGGAATGTGTAAAGTAGTTGAAGTCTAAACATCTAGTGATGGCAAGAAAAGTGGTCACAGCATCTCACGCACATACCGAACGGGTTCAGACATTTCAGAAACATTCAGACATTTTGCAGGCACTTTATTGAATGTGAAAATTTTGCACTGTTGCTGTTAGTGTTGTACTTTATTGATACTTTGCTATCGTACTAGATATTGTAGATTAAGAGAATAAATGAGAATAAGAGAGTAAAGTGTAAAATTTCATGTCAAAAAATGTCAACAGACACTAAAATCAAGGATATAAAAGAAAAAAGAATTTTATTAAAATCGAACCAAACATGGAGCAAGTATGCATGCACAAACACAAAACATTTTGTGACTGATTGATTTCTAGCCAGTCCCTCTAGGAATTTGCGATTTTGCGATTAACACAAAATCAAGCAAACTCTGCAATTTTCAGAGGAGCTTGCAATTTTTCAAAATTACTACAGATTCTCTGCAGATTTGGGCCAAGATGTGTCATGTGATGTCATCACAACATGCATTCAGTCAAAGCCCTCTTCAATTCTCCTGCGTCGAACATGAGTACAGCTAATGAAGAAGCTAAAAATCTACATTTTTAACCAAAACTTTCAGAGACAGAGAGTTTAGTGGATGTCAAAAAGTAAATAAACTTTATTGGAAGCCAACAAAGTGTGACTGTCTGCAGAGGGCCCAAATTATGCATGCACAAATATGTCTTTATATACCTTTCTCCACAGCATAGACTTTGCAGGTGGGGATTTTCCTCATTCAAATGAACAATCTCTTTTGCCACAATGAAATATTCATGTCTATGCTTTATCTTAAATTTGTTAAAAATGTTTCACGAGGACAAGGTTTCTTTCACGAAAATGGTTTCTCACAGGCTTGTGTGTCTTAATCTTGACTCCCTTTCTAGTCCTCAATAAGCTTTTTGTCTGTCTCTATCGATTGTCCCTCCAGCTATCTTCCTTCCGTCCAGAGGCCTTCCTCTAACTCCCTAATTGGTATCTGGTCTCAAAGTTATTTTCTCACGCATGCGAAGTTCTACTGCCAAGTTGTATTGCTTGTGGAGACAGGTGTCAGCTAACACAAAAGAATCCTTATTGTACACGAAAAACACAGAGATCATTCAGCTCAAATCCACTCAGAATATAACGTAATTAAATATTGTTCTATGGATTTTAGGTTATTCTTCTAACTATTGATAATACATATAGATTATGCCTTTACACCAATATTGATCATTCGATTATGCTTACGTAACAATTCTAATGTTGGTTACATATTGAGTACACTTCATTAACAAAAAAGGTTAGTTAGACATATTGATTACATCTCATAGATATTTTCTGTATATTTTCTTTACTAAAAGGTCTCATCTTTGGCCATGTTTTGCAGGCCATGCAAAACAGTTTTGTGCAATTGCAATTTCTCCAACTCATGCAGTTTTCTGCAAAAATGCACAAAAAAACTCTGCAAATTACATCGCAAATTTTTTTTTTATTATTATTCAAAGCTGCAGCAAAATCAAGCATTTTTGGCCGCAACAATAAAAATAAAAAAACTCAGCAAAATCCTGTATGGACTGCATGATAAACTGTGATCAGTACTTGTGATTGGTACTTGACATTTCCATTGTTACTTTACTAGCAAGCAGGGCTTCACGATGGTTCCGTACAGTTGAAATTTTTGTCAGTTATTATGAAGTGAGATGATCAGCTGTGGGATCAGGCTTAGTGGTTAGCACGTTCGCCTCACACCTCCAGGGTCTGGGGTTCAAGTCCCGCCAGGGCCATGTGTGTGCGGAGTTTGCATGTTCTCTCCGTGCCTCGGGGGTTTCCTCCAGGTGCTCCGGTTTCCTCCCCCAGTCCAAAGACATGCATGGTAGGCTGATTGGTGTGTTTGTAGTGAATGAATGGGTGTGTGAGTGTGTATGTGATGGACTGGCACCTTGTCCAGGGTGTACCCCGCCTTGTGCCCGATGCTCCCTGGGATAGGCTCCAGGTTCCCCGTGATCCTGATAAAGGAGTAAGCTGTAGAGGATGGATGGATGATCAGATGCTTGAAGCACAAAATAAAAATGAAACAGATTACAATATGTGATTTTTTCTTAGATAAATACTGCAATAACTTTCGTCATACAGTTCCTTCATGTGTGATTGTCAGTAACGTAAGCCAAATAGTTGTGTCAAACATACAAAATGAACATGAGGAAATAAATATATTTCTAATCACATGTTCACATCTATTGGAAATGAATTTCAAGTCAGTAAATATGAGAGCCAGTAGCACAAGTGCAAAATCTGCTGTTTTTCAATGCTTTTATGAGTCTAATATGATTGACTGCACCTTTCGTAAAAAGTGAAGATTTAGGTGCAGTGCTTTATAGCATCTGTGGGACAGAGCTTAGTTACAAATGCACTTTCATTTCCCAGAGTGTTAGAGTGAGTGCTTAGAGTGAGACTTATGGCATCGTGTTTGAAATCCAGACCCAGATGGTGTTTTGATGTGTGACGGAATTATAAAGATAGTCTCAGTTGTATTTTTTGTTTACTTTTTTCTGGCCTGGAAACTAGCTCCGCCCCCCACCAAGAACAGCGCTGCTTCTGTACTCTGCTCATTTTCCTTAAGGAGGCTTTCGCATTAGCAGCATTTAGTGCATTTGAATCAAAGCCGAGTGTGTTTATCTGCTTGGTGTAGTTCATTTATGCTGTGTGAGAACACTGCAATCTACAATTGTTGCAGCATTTAGGACACAAGGAACATCAGATGTGTATCCAGGGATTAATTTTATAGTGTATAAGGACATAAAAATCAAACAAGATCACTGTTTCATGTATAGTTCAAATGTATAAGTGGTAGGATGGATGCCAGACTGTAGTAGAAGCAATTGTGGCATTCAGAATTTGTCGTTTAATTATTTCATTAATAAATCTACCATCAACCAATCTTGCTATATATTAAAACCAGTAATAGACATATGAAAATCAGTGAAAATAATCAAAAGGAAACATGCTAATGCATTGCAATTACTGAGCAAAACAATGATATTTGACATGAAGGATATTTAACATCGGGGCACGGTAGCTTAGTGCGTTTGCCTCGGACCCCAAGGGTTGGGGGCTGAAATCTCGCCTCCGCACTGTGTGTGCATGTTCTCGATGTGCATTGGGGGCTTCCTCTGGGTACTCTGGTTTCCTGCTTCAGAGTGGTGCGTGAGTGTGTGTGCGATTGTGCCTTGCGATGGGTTGGAATCCTGTTCAGACTGTCCCTCACCTTGTTCCCCGAGTTCCCTGGGATAGGCTGTAGGCTCCCCTGAAACAGTGTGTAGGATAAGCAATACAGAAAATGGATGGATTTGACATGTAATCAGCACAGTGTTATGTTTTTGGTTCACTGTTAATACATTCTCTTAATATTCTGCTTTTTAGAGCTTTAAACTATTTGTAATATTTATTATGCTAATTGCAATCAGTCCTCTGTTAGCAGCTACCTGGTGCTGCAAAACATATTTTACTCTGTTGATTAATCTCAGTCTTACAACACTGACTGGTTTAAATCTCACATTCTAATCAAAAATGGCTGAAAGCAGCAGATGATCAACAAATAAAGTACATCTCACTGCAGAACAAAAAGTCCATGGCATGGACCAGCTAGCTAATCCAGATAATCCTATCTTTCGGCTAGATAAATGTGTTAAATGTAAGTGTGTTGTTTCACGTTGCACACTGTTGACTGGCTAGGGTTAGGCTTATAAGATAAGTTGGATCAGATCCAACTTTACCCTTGGTCTTTTGGTTCAAGGACTATCTTCCCAATTAGCTGACAAGGTCATTTTCAAAGTCATTGAAACAGAAATTAAGCATATTGTGCAGAAGTACGTGTGTTATCTCAGGAAGCTGTGACCATATAAAGAAAGTAAATGGCTAACAGTGACAGTTGCACATGCCGAGAGCGCAGAATCAGTTCGGCTGTAACAGCAATGCTGATTCCAACTAAATGATCACCAGATTAAAACCAAGCTCAACTCAAACTATGCATGACTAATCAATTCTGGAACGCAGGTTATAACTTAAATTTGTGGTAATTCAACTCTATTTTAGCAAAACATGGCCAGTAAATGTATTTAGAACACTAGTATCCCATCTGAAAATGGTGGTGAAAACTCATACAAAGGCTGCAGGCTGGTTTAATATCTGTATTATGGACTTCAGAGTCGTTAATAGTTGTACAAATAATGTTAATATTTTAAAGCTGCATGAATTCATGTTTTATATATATATATATATATATATATATATATATATATATATATATATATATATACACAGCTAGACACTGTGCATGCGGTGCATTATAAACTTCACCAAAGACTATTGTAAACGTTAACATGTTCTACCATGTTCTTAAATTCATTTATGGTTTGATGTGTAAGATGTAATTTATTGAGTTAAAAGTACAGTAAAAAAAAACAACATGCTTGTACATACAGTATTTGCTGTACAAATGTCTTGTAGTGTAACTGGTTCAGTGCAAAGGAATACAATAAAACATGTATAATGTGTATATGTTGTGCTCAAATACAGTTCTGTTCACCAAAGTGTTACCTAATCCTGAAATGTGATGACTAATATGTTTTTGCTTTTGCACATGGATTTAATTACTCTGTATATTGTATTGTAAATATTTGAAATATGTTGAGTCTTGTGCAATAAGTCAGTATTGTCAATATACTATGCTGTATATTTCCATTGGCATGTCATTTTGTAAATTAATGCTGTTGGTTGTAATCGTATTTTAAATAGTTTGAGTGGAGCTTGCAAATGTATTTGTTGGGATTTTTGGGCATAAGCACATGAATTGTTCTTTTGCAAATAAAATGTGGAAATCCATCTGTAATCAGTTTCATGTGTGGGGAAAAGAAACACTTTCTCAAATGGTTTTGTTTGTTGCACAAAAGCTTTTCTTTCTTTTTCTTTTTTTTTGCTGAGTAACTGGCCTGTGTTGGCTAGTTGTCATTTAGTCCTGACACTGAATTCCTTTTTCCACTCGGCAGTAGTGATGTGTTAGAGACTATTTGAGACAGATATACTCGCTGGAGGCTTTTAGTTTGTGGCTGGCTCATGTCTTTTTTTTTTTTTTTTTCCTGGGCAGAAGCCAAACATTGTCTTTCTAAATCCAATATGAGACAGGTTTTCATTGGTCAGGACCTAACACCACATTGTCCTATGTACGTAGTGAAAGCTTACATAAAAACCATTCATGACAGACCCGAGTTGCAGGGCTGAGCTGGCATAAAAACCACACATATTCAAACAGGAAATACATTGGTGTTCTGTGCTGTTCACTTAAAACCCGGTAGAAAATAAATATCGTTTCAATAAAGCTTTACATTAAGATTTCTTTAACTTTTCTTATTTACTGCATTAGTTAACCTTTCACCACAGCACTGTCGAATTCTGATTAGTCTAAAGATGTTGATGAAGTTTCTATAATAATAGCTTTGGCAAGAAGGCAAATCATAGGTGCGCCACATGATCGAAGAGTAATATTAAATATTGTGATTTAACAATGAATTAATTGGTTTTTGATATGCTGACATTTTCAGTAAGCAGATGTTAATTTCACATCTGTGGAAGGAGTCTCCAGTGTCAGCGCTTTGCAACATTCAGTAGGTTTTCCAACACAGGAAAGTCTTCACTACAGAGGAGTTTACACTTAATGGTTAAAAGCTGCTTTCTATTTATTTATTTATTTTTTGTCTTATTATCTTCAAGAAACAAAAAGAAAAAAATAGAAGCTAGAGAGAGATTGATTGTTTATAGCTGCTATAACGTAAGTGATGACAATAATTAATTTGCATTGAAGATGTTCCACAACTATAAATGGATAGAAAGTGTGACGAGTTATTTATTCATTTTTTTTTAATTATTATTAATAATAATTGGGAAATTGCTGTGCTCTTAGAGGAATCAAATACTTTGGGACAGTCTGTTAGAGGGGAAAAAAACTTCAGGGTGGTAACAGAAACTCCACCATGTCATTGATTGATTTTCCTCTAACAGCATGCCCCATGATGCTGTATTCCTACATACTGACATCTCTGGCATTCTAATTTAGTTTGTTCATGTTAACTAATGTTTGAAATAATTAAGTGAACCTTAACATAAAATGTTACTGATGTTTCACAGGCATCTTATTCATCAACAATAGAGAATAATTCATGTTATGATGCCATTCATTTGTACTTTTTTGTGCTGATTTATGCCTAAGAATTTATTTTTTTGTGATAATTAAACAATATCACATGAGCAAGAGTGAAGTAATACTGAATATTGGTGCGGTTGTGATATGCTGTTGGTACTGTAATCACATGTGGATATAATAATTTCTCACCTTTACTGTGTGTGTACTGTGTGTTTATATTCCTGTGAAGCTGCTTTGAGACAATATTAATTTATCAATTTGTATAGCGCTTTTTACAATGGTACATTGTCTCAAAGCAGCTTTACAGAAATATCATTTTTACATTTTACAAGCGACTTACTAAGGAGACCACATTCACACACCAATGGTAGCAGAGCTGCCATGCAAGGTGCTAGCTTGCCATTGGGGTCAACTTAGGGTTCAGTGTCTGGCCCAAGGACACTTCGGCATGGGAT
>JAFFST010053956.1:165366-177987 GCA_022414735.1 Noturus placidus
GTAAAAAGCGCTATACAAATAAAATTGAATTGAATTGAATTGAATATAATATTGCTTTGAGACAATATCTATTGTAAAAAGCGCTATACAAATAAAATTGAATTGAATTGAATATAATATTGCTTTTTATACAACGAGTTCAATATAAACAAGAAATTAATATTGAGTAAGTGACATTTCGGACACAATCTGGCCAAATGTTCTGTTTATTTTTGCTCCACAAGTGGAAATAGGTGCACTCACTTTATAGCTAGCAGGCAGGCTAGCTCACGTTGATTTATACATTGTGCTTCGAGTAAAATTGGAAGCACCTTTATCTCTACTGGAAGCTCCTTTAACTGCCTTAGTAATCGTTTCAAACTAAGGAGTGGACATTTATGTGACGAACACAGACGAGCACAGTGATACACATGGCGAAACATCCTAGTGTTGTTATAGTACATATAAGCACTCTTAGAACGCTGCTTGACCAATCAAATTAGTGGACCAGAACAAATTGTTGTATAATATCTCTTTAATTTCAATTTGGCTGCTAAAACTGGACAAAGCTTCAATTTGATGGTAGGACAATCACCAAGCATCTGTGTTTCCCACAGAAACCCCCCAGCCACTGAGCGCAGCCGAGAGGGTGATGGGTGTCCTCGGATGGGTGATTGCTCTCGGCATTATCCTCAGTATAGCTGTCATCGTATTCGTGGCCAACAGACAGCAGCAGAAGACGCAAAGTGAAACCGACAGTGACATGTGGGTACCATGCAACTGGCATACTGAATACTATGCTAGAACAGTCTGTGTGTGTTTATCGGACTAATATTTTAGAGAAAATAAATGTAATGCACTACATTATGTGTTTTTGAGTAGTCTAATATCCAATCAACCCTTGATACCAAGCATGGCCTAGTAGTATTTCTCTGGTATTCATGCCTATATAATTTGTCTCTTTTATATCTATGAATGTTATATCTATTAATGTTAACAGTTCTGAATTTCCTGCTTGTCTGTGCGAGTTGCTTTACTGTTTAGTGATCATCAGTTTAGTTGGTCAGCCATCATGGCCAAGTGACTTGACTAGCAAATACTCACTGGTAAACCAGGTTTTGCTGGTGTACTGAATTAGCATGATCTTTCTGGTTGCTTGCAGCATGTGCAGGTTTACTCTGGAATTTTTTGAGAGAGAGGTTTTAAATCTGCCATATCAATACAGTGCCATTAAGAATAGTCTTGCGGCAGTCTTAGTTTTTGAAACCTGCACTTTACTGATTCCTCTGTTCTTTAAAAATCTTTGTCCTCAACAGGGCTGGCTCTTCTCCCCCCCGTAAAAAGCCTTCTTCTTTTAAAAAGAAACCAGCTGATGACTTCCAGGTAAGACAGCACTCAGTCCTTGTGGTTTATTTGCCATCTTGAAAAAGATGCATTAATGCATTATACCTTGCTTGTTAAGCTGAAAAGTAGGCATGTGTGCTTCAGGGTTTAGTGTCTGTGAATGTAGAGCACCTCCTACTGGTGAACAGACAATGACAAATGAACTGTTGATGTTTTCCTTGTAACTAAAAGAACAGATGGATCACTTTGTCTTCTTGTAACTGCTACTCATAAACCAGAATCCGGTGACTTAATTTCATCCAAGCACTAAAGCAGGCGTGCTGTAATTACTGCAAGATATCTCTCTGTAATACAGTGCACACTTTCCACAGAGCCAGAGCCAGATATACGACAAGCTTCCAAACTCAACTGATTGTGTCAGTTATCATCTGGCATGTAATAAGGATGGCTATCCAGAAGAGCACTCTCCACCCATCCAGCCACCACTCAGTTTTCTGCCCCAGCACCCATGCACTCAGAGCAACACCTTCACGTACCCTACACCACACGGGCCTAACACTTCATACACCTTCCCTAAAGAACAGTATGTATGAGTTTGCAAACCTCACACTCTTTATCTCCTTGCTTGTACCACTGCTATGTCAGGAATAAATGCAGCCTGATGGAAAGAAGAGTTACTGTTACCATCCAAAAGTTGATTGTTTTCCTATAAGTGCATGTCCTGAAGTGTTTTATTCCTCTTACACCATAGCAAGTTGCCAATAATAACGTGTTGTCTGTTTATAGTTTCATTTAGTCAGGGGTTTAAAGTGTACAATACAAATTGACTTGAGTAAAAACACTGCTAGTGTAGTAATGGTTCACGTAAAAGAAAGTACTGATCAAGAAAATTACTTAAGTAAGAGTAAATGAGTCATGGTGAAAAACTATCCATCCATCCATCCATCCATCTTCAACCGCTTACTCCTTTATCAGGGTCACGGGGAACCTGGAGCCTATCCCAGGAGGCATCGGGCACAAGGCAGGGTACACCCTGGACAGGGTGCCAGTCCATCGCAGGGCACAATCACATACACACACCCATTCATACACTACGGACACTTTAGACACGCCAATCAGCCTAACATGCATGTCTTTGGACTGGGGGAGCAAACCGGAGTACCGGAGGAAACCCCCGACACACGGGGAGAACATGCAAACTTCACACACACATGGCCCTGGCGGGGCTCGAACCCCGGACCCTGGAGGTGTGAGGCGAACGTGCTAACCACTAAGCCACCGTGCGCCCCCATGGTGAAAAACTACTTAAGTAATTACATAACAAATTACTTTTTTTTTAAATCTCAATTGACACAACTAATCTGAAAATGTTCCTTGTGTGAGGAATGATTAAAAAAAAAAAAACAATTACATGAATGAAGTGAACCTTGATTGTCAACATTATAATAATAAAGGTAACATTAGCTGGCTAGCTAACTAGGCCAAATACTGCCGTGGTTTCAGTAGCTTGATAGAGTTTTTTTAGCCAGCCAATGTTAATTCATACATGTTTGTAGCTACATAGTTAGCTATCTATCAAACAATGTCCCTTGCACATTATCCAAAACATTGACTATACATATATATTTAACATAACAGTCAATCGCTACAAAACCTTATCTTAAATTTAATACAAATATTTTAGTCTATAAAATATCAAAAGATCAGGCGAGCTGGTCTAGTTCTGTCATCTAGCTAATGGTTTACCTGTACATGTTCTCACAGGTTGGACTCAATACTCAATGGATGTTGAGCTGTGAAATGCCGATCTCTCCATAGGTTTTGGCATGTGTAATTTACAGATCATTATCATGCTGTTTCTTCTGAAGCATTAAAAACTGGGACAGACACTATCTCAGACATTGCTGCTGATGATGATGCATTTGGCACCCGAAGTGTAAACTTTTGTCAGGAGACTGCCTTATTTTATTTTGTCGTTGTTGGGGGGGGAGGGAGATGAGGGAGGGGTTGGGGCATGTCTTAAAATTTAATTATTTTAAATTTGCACAAAAATACTTTTAATTTACTTACAGTCTTCTGGTGTTCCTCTAACAGTGATCAAACTGTAGTGTAGCGCGGAGGTCTTCAACAGGGGGTTACTGCATGGGGGGTCGCGAAAGTTTTGGTACTAGTTTGATATAACACAATTTCATACAATATATATAATTAGGGGGTCCCCACCCCATCTCGCCATCAGTTTGGGGGTCCTTGGCCTGGAAAACGTTGAAGACCCCTGGTGTAGCGAATTTGATTATTTGATTTTTAAAAACTCATGTAAAATGACTTAATTCTACTCAGAAATCTACCATTACAGTAAAACATGTCATGTAGTTAGTTATTTTTCACCCCTGTATTTAATGATGCAAAACAAGTTCTTATAAATTATCACTTATATTAAAACATCTATAAATAGTTGTTCCCATACGGGACTTTCTTTTCTCTCACATGAGGTTAATAAAACAGAGATTGCAGCTTGTTATGTTCCTGAGAAACTGCAAACTGCAACGTCCTCAATTCTGGAGACTTTCCCACGTCAGAAAACATAAATTTACAGCTTTACCTGTGATTGGTACAAAGCTCTCACACTGGAGACTCCTTCCATAAGTGTTAAATAAACATTTCCTTAAACTTCACCATATCAACTATTATCTGTTTATGAGGAGTGTCATATGAGTCCCTGTGTATATTATTATTATTATTATTATTATTATTATTATTATTATTATTATTATTATTATTATTATTATTATTATTACATACATGACATAATATTGTATTAAAACAAGCAAGTTAACATAAACCTGTCATTTGCCTTGCTGTTATAGAAAATTAATCCACACCTTCTAACTAGTCAGATTTGAGAATTCAACAGCACTGTGGTATAAACATGTCATGCTTATTCATTTGTCATATTTTGAACATATTCCTAATGTGCATGTTTGGTATAATTTTACTCTGTGTTATATGAAGAATAGCTCATTTAGTCAAGTTCCTTAACTGTGTCATGTTTCATTTATTATGTTGGTATCTTTTAGAAATAGAGTCCACAACATTTCAAGTCTCTGCATTCACCATTAAAGATGATCATCTACTCCGTGCATGAAATGAATCATTTGTTTGTTTTGTTTATGTAACAATGTTGAATCTCTGGAATGCTGAATTATGTAGTTCAATCTCTAACGTACAAGTTATCACATTTCTTTGCTAAAATGTTCACAGCAAAATTTTTAGGGGCATAAAATCTGATCTAGAATCACACATCTCTCTCGGTTTATTAAAGGCATAATTTGTGAAGAAATGTACACATTTTTATAGTCGAGACATATTTTGTGTCTGACATTCTTTAATTTTTTCTTACATTTTTAAATTATGTTCCTAACAAGTAATGGAAGTCTATCTCTTCATATTCGTATTACATTGTTAAGTTACAGAATCTCATTTTTAAATAAAACATTTCTGTTAAATAACAAGAATAGTCTGTACATTAAATATATAAAGTTTATGCTCCCAGCTTTCTGATAAAATTCCATCCATTCCATTCAGGTTATCCAAATGCAGCCATCCTAATATTACACTGTTCACCTATGGTGACGTTTTGCTCATGTTTATAGATTACAATAATTCACACTTTGTCCAAAACCAAATCTGTGTGCTATCACTGAAGAATTGGATGTGGTTTGAGGCAGATATTTACAGAAACATTTTTGGGTGAGATGAACATCCATTACTTATTATGTATAGCTATTATGTAAAAGTTTTGCCTTTTATTCCCCTATGGAAGTATTGGAATGGCAAGGCCAATGCTATTGTTTTTGCTATACACTGAAGACATGAAGACAATTTCTTGTTCCCCAGGCTTACCCTGTTAGATTTACTGTTTAAACAATTAATAGCTCTGAATGTCTACTCTTGGTTTGAGCCCTGGGTTTCATCTGTAAAGAATACATTTCTTGGATAAACCAACATGAAGATCAGAGAACTGTCTATGGGAGAAAAGACAGGCATTTTGATGCTCAGAAAAGAGAGAACATCAATCACAGTTAATTATTGTGCATAGCCAGTACAAGAATTTGGAATGTCCTGAAAAAGAAATAAACCACTAAGATACTTACAACCAGACAAGGAAATTATGTATATAAAATATACATAAAATAAACACAAGGGTCACAGACAGACTGACCAAGCATGAACATCATATGAAGTTCACAGCCCACAGCAGAGAAAGTGACAAAAAAACACAACACACACACACACACACACACACACACACACACACACACACACGCACGCACTCACACACTAGAGTCAAGGACATACGTGCAGGCTTTCATTTATTCATTAATTTATTCACTTAAGACGCTTTTATCCAAAGCGACTTACAAATGAAAACATGAACACACACACATAGGCTTATGCCTCCACGCACACACATACAGTAGTTAAACAGAACATTATAAGAATAAAAAAAAGAGTATTAAAATATTATAAGGAAAATGTAATGATATTATGAAGTATGGAATACAGAAAAGGGGTTAAAACACTTGCAAGCAGTATAACCATATTTAAAACAGAAATATAGAACAAATAAATTATAAAATCACATACAGAAAAATCAGAGACAGAAAAAAAATCTTGTCTCAATGATGAAGTAGAAAAATACAGACACCTTAAAAGTAAGAGAAAGAAGAAAGGCCTTATTAGAAAGAAGAGAACTGGGTCAAAGTGCACTGACGTGATTAAGGCCTCGGATTGTTTTGGTTTAAGAATTGTTTACTTTTTCTATGGTATTTCTAGCCAGCTGGATCTGAAAACTATGGTATCGCGATAAGAGGGTTTTTTAAAAAATATGGGATATACCTAAAAGGGGGAGGTATATAAAGAGCTCTCGTATCTGAGCGGAGTGGAATCATGACTGAGGGCTCTCATTTGTGTAGATTTCGAATGTTGGAACCGAATGAATAAACTAGACTCTTGCTTTTTTCCTCACCTACTGGCCTGGTGTCTTATTTGTTCTTCTGTCTGCAATTGAATATGTGAGTATTTCTTCCTAGATTAATTTCTAAGTGTCTTTGGGTAATTTTGGGTAATAGGCTAAATTTTGACACCACAAAAACAACAACAGTTGATGACAGAAACATTGTGAAAGCTGTGAAGAAAAACCCCAAAACAACAGTCAGTGACATCACCAACTACCTCAATAAGGCAGGGGTGAAGGTATCACAATCAAACTGTTCAAAGAAGACTTCAAGAGCAGAAATATAGAGGCCATACCACAAAATGCATACCACTCATCAGCAGAAAGAATCTTAAGGCCATATTGAAATTTGCAAAGATATACAGAGATAAGCCACAAAACTTCTGCTCATGATCCAAAACATAATAAATAACCAGTCAAGCATGGTGGAGGTAGTGTCATGGATTGATCTTTCATGATTGCTTTGGGAATGGGCTCTTTAAGCCTTATTGATGATGTAACTCATAATGGAAGAAGCAGAATGAATTCAGGAATTTATAGAAATCCTAATTTATGCCAATTTACAGAGAGATGTGTCCAATTTATCTTGGAGGAACTTTAGCATGCAGCAAGACAATGATCAAAACACAACAAAGGAAAAAAGCAGAAAAAAAGTGTACAGTTTTAGACTGGCCAAGTCAATCTCCAGATCTTAACCTAACTGATTATGAATTTCACCTCCTGAAGAGGAGACTGAAGGGAGAATACAATATAACAGTTTGGTGTCAATGATTTGCTGGCTTTAAGTAGTTATTGCAAGCAACCAATATGCAACCATTTATGAAGTGTTATTTACTTTACTTTTCTTTAATAATTGTTTAACACATCTACAGTGCTGTGAAAAAAGTATTGCTGCTTCAGGACCTGGGCAATTTTCAATAATTGAGGGAAACATTTAAAAATCCCAAAGGAGAATGTCTGGTCTCCAGTCCATAAATTGAATCTCAAGTGCAACGGGATTATGCAGGAAGACAAGAGCTGCATTTACATGAACAACAATAATCCAATAACCCGATTAAGACCATACTTTGATTAAGAAACTAAATGTAAACAGCAATTTCTACTTACCTTAATCTTATTAAGGTCTTACTCAAATTAGCTCTAATCGAATTAAGACAGGTGGAGTACTCCTGTTTTAGTCACATCATGGACGTGTATTACAGACATGTAAACACCTTAATCACATTATTAAAGTCGTGCGAGAGTTTTTACCGCATTTTGCGACAGGACACAATCACTCACGGCAGTTGTCAACATTTTACGGCGAACAAGAGAGTCAGGCTGCATCCCAAAACGCATACTTTCCTACTATAGGCCTGTAGTGTGGAAAAATACATGTATCTCGGCTACTATATAGATGCTAAGTACGCGGTTTGAGACGCAGCCCATGGCTTCAAGCAGTTGTCTATCAGCACATACAGCATGACAAATAATTAACTGCACATAAAGCATTCGTAAAAATTTTTTATAAAAACACCCAAAACTGTATACGGTACCATAACAAAGACAAACTGTATGTTGATACATGAAATTCTGGAGGTACGTTGGACGGCGTGGTGCGGTGACGTAATGACGTGGGCTGTTAATCTAATCATGATCTATAACATGTAAAACGGGAACATGACAGGAGTGTTCTAAAAGCGACTCATGTAAACACTTTAATCATATTATTATCTTAATCGGAGTAAGGTCAATAATTAGATTCCTGCTGTCCATGTAAACATAGTCTCTGATCCAAACCATAGGAGTAAGTCCTAGTTCTAGAAGTAAGTAAAAGACAGAAGCATTTGTTTGCAGTTACTGCTGCTAAAGGTGGTACAACCAGACCCTACTATCATTAAATTCACCCCTGCACTTAATGTTATCCCACTTAAGTCTCATGGGATACTTATGCAGTAGTATGCAGTATTCCAGCATGATAACGACCCCAAACACACCTCCAAGACAACCACTGCCTTGCTGAAGAAGCTGAGGGTGAAGGTGATGGACTGGCCAAGCATGTCTCCAGACCTAAACCCTATTGACCATCTGTGGAGCATCCTCAAACGGAAGGTGAAGGAGCACAAGGTCTCTAACATCCACCAGCTCCGTGATGTCATCATGGAGGAGTGGAAGAGGACTCCAGGGGCAACCTGTGAAGCTCTGGTGAACTCCATGCCCAAGAGGGTTAAGGCAGTGCTGGAGAATAATGGTGGCCACACAAAATATTGACAATTTGGGCCCAATTTGGACATTTTCACTTAGGGGTGTATTCACTTTTGTTGCCAACGGTTTAGACATTAATGTCTGTGTGTTGACTTATTTTGAGGGAACAGCAAATTTACACTGTTACACAAGCTGTACACTCACTACTTCACATTGTAGCAAAGTGTCATTTCTTCAGTGTTCTCACATGAAAAGGTAAAATCAAATATTTACAAAAATGTGAGGGTTGTACTCACTTTTGTGAGATACTGTATATTACATTTTTTGTTAACAGTGCAAGTCCAAGTTATATAGTTTGGCACATAACACAGAACTGATTTATATGTATACAGGTGCATCTAAAAAAAAAAAAAAAAATAGAATTTTGTTCATTTAATTCAAAAGTGGCATTTTCATATATTCTAGATTCATTACTCTAGATTCAAGCCTTTTGTTTGTTTGTTTTTATTTTGATGATTACTGTTTACAGCTCATGGAAATCAAAGATCCAGTATTTCAAAATATTAGAATAAAGAATTTATAATACAGAAATGTCAACCTTCTGAAAAGTATGTTCATTTACACACTCGACACTTGGTCGAGTCCTTTTGCATGAATTACTGCATCAATGCGGCATGGCATAGAGACAATCAGCCGGTGACACTGCTGAGGTGTTCTGGAATCCCAGGTTGCTTTGATCGTGGCCTTCAGTTCGTCTGTATTGTTGGGTCTGGTGTCTCTCATAGATTCTCTCTGGGGTTCAGGTCAGGGGAGTCGGCTTGCCAATCAAGCACGGTAATACCATGCTCAGCAAACCAGTTACTAGTAGTTTTGGCACTGTGGGCAGGGCAGGTGGAAAAGGAAATCAACATTTCTATAAAGCATGTCAGCAGATCGAAGCATAAAGTACTCTAAAATCTCCTGGTAGACACTACATTGACTCTCTACTTGAGATGACACCAGCAAGTGGCATGGCACCCCAAATCCTAACTGACTGTGGAAACTTCACACAGGACTCCAAGCAACTTGGATCATGTGCCTCTCTCGGTATACAGTAACTGCATAATATATAAGACACAGAGAACATACACTAATGTACAGACAGAGCCCAGACAAGAATAAATGAATTGGAGAAACAGAGAAGCAGAGAAGCTCACAATGATCGTACATCACAATGATCCCTGCAGTGTGCAGTTCGTTTTTTGTTTTTTTAATTATGTATAAGTGTATAAAAGTGAGAGCACTGGTGTAATTATCCAAGTTACACAGAAGCAAGATATGAGAAACTTATTAAAGATCTATACTGCTGTTTCTTGAAATACGACTTGCTATTAGAACTCAGCATAAGATTGACATCAAACTGAGAGACGGATAATGAGCATAGACCAAGCAGAGAGTTCTAACTAATTCTAGTCTTCATTTGTTGTATAATATTAATTATGTAGAGACACTTTTTTCATAATCACTCAGAGTTCGACCAGCCTGATGTGAAGGAATGGAAAAACACAAAGGCGATGTGCTCAATATGCTCAATAATGAATGAGAGACAAGTATCGTCATGTCATCTAAAACCCAGTCTCTCCTCTATACTCCACTGCATTCCTGCAGGTGGAGGCTGGGAGCAGTGAATAATTCAAGCCAAATCAGTTTACAGAGATTCGATCAGCTCGCACTCACCTTCCTACTGCCTGCTAGGACTGGGTAATATTTATTTGCAGGATTTTTTTTTTAATCAGTTTTTACCCATTTTTTTGTCATTGTGGATACAGTTTTGTCACCTGAGCGTCATGGCACCATGATAAACAGACTGTTAGTGGTGCCTGACTTCTCCATAACTGCATTTCTCCTTCCTCTCCTTCTGCATGGTAAGAGGTCATATATACAGATCAGAAAATATACAAACTTATAATAAAACTTTATAGCATCTTTAGCATATTAGAATAAAAGGATACGATAACTTTGGACCTTTCACTTTTTTTTGCTTAAACCTTTTTGTTGTTGTTGTTGCCATGAAAAGCAGAGTAATCATTTTCAAATACAATGATCCTTCCACATAATTGTAACATATAATGTACAATAAGTAATGTTTTTTGTTCTCTGTGGCATCAATAAAAATAGTTCAAAATTCATAACTAAAAAGTACTTTAAGAAACCAAAAATGTTGATCAATGAAACACTAATGAAATAGTCTAGTACCTTTATTTTTAAGAATACATGCTGAAAGCTATTACAATTATACATTGTACAAATACATTTTATTATTATTACTATTATTGTTGTTATTGTTGTTAATAATAATAATAATCATCATCATCATCATCATCATCATCATCATCATCATGTTTTCTATGGTGTAATGTCATAACCTCATACACTCATATTGAGTTATATCCAGAGTTGCCAGTTGACCATGTTTTAAAGCTAGGATACACAATTAGATTATAATGTAAACAATAAAATGCTTGTGGGCATGCTGTAGGGAAATAATAAAATAAACACAACTGAAGTTACTCCCCAAAGTTTTTAAAAACAATTGGCCAATGATTATATTTCTATTTATTAAATAAAATGTTATTTCTTTATAGAGTGTTATAGGTGTTACTATAGAACCACTAATGTATATGAACAAGTGCATTTATATAAATCTGTGATTTGCCTTGCAGACAGAAGTATTGTTAAAGTCACACACATTCTGGCAAATCAGAATAGAGAATTCACTGGTGCTGTGGTCTAATACATTATAATAACATTTTGTTGCTTTTATGCAGATACAATATCTATCACTTTCAGCAACTTAAAATTCATCACAGGCCACCCTCAGTATATCTCTGAAAATTGATACCAACATGAAACAAATATTCGGCATAAATCCAGGTTCATAATTTTGTCCTGTTTGTATTTGAGGGAAGCAATAGTCTTGCTTTTAATGATGACCCACTATCTAATATCTACAGGCTTGGAGATCACAGACCCTGGCCAAGTGGCATACAGAGAAAACAGAATCAGTGGAGTGGTAGAACATGAAGTAACACTGGAATGTGGCCACACCCTCCCTGATGTCTACATCTGGAGCTTCACTAAACCAGGCACTGAGACAATTCGAGCCGTGGTGTATAACTTTGGCAAGGGTCCAAAGCTGCAACAGCTGGCTCAGGACTTGGGTGACCTGAACATCATCAATAACAATGCCTCTCTGTTTACAAGGAAACTTCTTCTTGCTGCAGAGGGCTTGTACACCTGCCAAGCATTGTATGACAGTACAGAGGGAGCAAGGCTTTACTACTACTATATCTTTCTGCGGGTTTTAGGTTAGTGACAACTGATTTATTTCTCAGCCGTACAAGTCATTCCAAGAATATCAGTGGTGCAAATGTGACCAGTATGTATGTCATTGTTTGTGATTTAGAGCTGTGATATCACAAAACCTGTTAAGGTTACATACTTTCAAGACTCACAAGTAAAACTATGCATTTGAAAAGAATGACCAAATTGATAATGTTAATATAAACATTTTTATTATACATCTAACCTGTGCCCAGTTTTCCAAAAGCATCATGAAGTTCAGTTCCTGTTTGAATAGTAGAGCGACTGTTTAATATGATGCTTGTTTGATTATATGACAATGCTTTTAAGAAACTCAGCCTTGCACATGTTTAAAAAATGTTGGGTTTTTTTTGTTTGTTTGTTTGTTTGTTTAAAAAAACAAAAAAAACAGTCACAATAAATAACAAGTTTGGCAACATTAGCCATAATGAAATGGGGGTGGCCAAGAATTAAATCTTTCCTAAGGCTCCAAATGTATTATGGCAATGGAATGGATTATTTGCTCTGTGTGTTCTACTTGAGTGCAACAGTCTCTCTCTTTGTATGTTGCTGGACCAGAAAGTAAGAGCATAACTGGAATGTGATGTTTGTTGATCATCATGAACACTTACAGCCTTGGGGCATGGGCGTAACCACGCACTCTTTGGGGGGGTCGTGACCCCCCCAATGTTGACGAAATACCAATCTGTCCCCCCAATATACAGGAGAAAATATTTTCTATATGTTCCGTATTAAAT
>JAFFST010053956.1:180580-213478 GCA_022414735.1 Noturus placidus
CATTTGTAAGTCGCTTGTAAATGTAAAAATGTAAGAATGATATTTCTGTAAAGCTGCTTTGAGACAATGTCCATTGTAAAAAGCGCTATATAAATTAAGTAATTTACTTTTCTCATTCACCCATTTACACAGACACACACTCAAACCAATGGCAGCACAGCTGCCATGCAAATTGCTAGCCTGCCATCAGGAGCAACTTGGGTTTAAATGTCTTGCCCAAAGACACATCAGCATGTGGGCCAGGGATCAAACCACTAACACTACGATTGGACAACCTGCTCTACCACCTGAGCCACAGCCACCACAATCATTTTGAAACCAGTGTTTGTTTAAAAACAAAACACTATTTAAGAAAATATTTACGCTTAAAAAAACCATCCTGATTATTATTAGGTTATTAAACCTACAGTATATGTTTATTTTTGCTCATTTAAATGAAGGTTGCCAATAAATAGCATTGACAGTACTTTAAACCTGCATAGCACATAGACATAAGCAATAACATAGACATAAGCAATAACAGGTAAACCCTAAATTATTGGGCTTAAATTCAGCATTCATTTGCATTATGAAATTGGTACCAGATAGCCAGGATCCAACACCCAACCACTATGTTACTTAATGATTTTCTTCCCACAGATCCACCAGATGGTGTTCCTTCATGTTCTATTTTCTCAACAAACAACTACACTGACCTGGCTCTCTTCTGTTCCTGGGAAGGGGGTAACCCTCCAGCTACCCTCAGCTGGAGTCCATATGTGAATGGACAGAACTCACCAGGTATCGCTAACATCACTCGGATTCAGCCAGGCCCTGAGATGGCTAACAACTCTGTATTCACCTGCTATGGCTTACATGTTGCACTAAATAGCACACGAACATGCAGCACCAGGACATGTAAGTATGCACTCACTCATACCAATCAGTATTGTTTGGTTAATAGTTGTTTGGTAGATTTCTGCAGATGTCAATGAGTAATAATGGACGTTCTAAGTTAAAAAAAATTAAATCAATAAAGAGTTTTGTTTGATGACATATAGAAAAACAATGTAGAAGGACAAAATTGTATTACTTAGGTGTGTTGGTACTCTGAAAATGTCTCTCATTGTCATGGATTTCCCCTCACATTGAGTGCCGGAGCATTCAGCGCACATGAACTGCCCAAAGCATGACAGCACGCATTACCAGGTTGCCACTGACAAGGTTTACTTTTGACATGTGTGTTTTGTTTTGGTTTCTGTCCTGTATCTGCCCCTGTTATGTTATTGGATGTTCCTATTGTCATCAGCTGTTCTCAATTCCCTTTTTAATTAGTTTGCATATTTAAACCCACTGTGCATCTTTGTTCTGGGTGAATTATCATGATTCTATGTTTTTCCACCAGAGCCATACCAAGACATACCCTGTGCCTTTATTTTTAACTTACTTTTGTGCCTATCGATTTGGATTTGTCTGCCTGTATCTTTAATAAAAGTGATGCCAGTAGGGGGTGCTCACCCAGTGGTCTGTGTGGGGCTTAATGCCCTATTATAGTGACATGGACACTATACTGTAAAAATAGCACCATCTTTTGGATGAGACGTTAAACCGAGGTTCTAACTCTCTGTGAAGGTTTCCCCTGCAGCGCTCAAGCTAGAGGTTCTTGTGGCGACCTCATCTCCTGAGCCTCAGTATGAAACTGATGAAGTGGTCTATCCAATCATGATCCGGACAACAAGGCAACCTCCAAGGTTCCGGTACAGTTAGAGGTTGTTGGCACAGCCTACCAACTCCTGTTCACGCCAGAGGCCAACTAGATGGCCTACCAAGTCGTGTTCACAACTGAGACTGACTACATGGCCTCCCAAGCCATTTTCCTGCCAGAGGCTGACAGCATGGCTTCCTATGCCATATTCACGGAATGGCCTCCCATGCCACATTCCTGTTCGAGGTCGATGCCATGGAATCCCATGCTATGTTCCCACCTAAGCCTGATGAGATGGCCTACCAAGTCCTGTTCAAGCCTGAGGCTGACAAGATGGCCCACCAAGCCTTGTTCCAGTCAGAAGTCAACAAAGCTTTGCTCAACCAAGCTTTGCTCATGCCTGAAGCTGACAACACAGACTCCCAAGCCAGGTTCCCACCTAAAGGAGCATTCAAACATACAGTGGACAACCATTCATTTTCAGTGAGAGCTGGGTTTTTGGGCCTTTGCGGGAGGACATTTTTTCAAAAGTGAAAAACAAATTAGTAGTCTTATTTAAACAACTGCAATCTTGACCAGGAAGTTATTAAATTGTATTTAATAAAATGCTTATTTGGCTTGTGTATCAATAATGTTTTGTAAATAATAATATGGAAAATAATATGGATAACTAGCTATATTATCTAGTTACTGTTCAATGATCAGTTAAATTATAATTAAAATTTGCTCATCCAGTGTTTGTCTTACAGCTTCTGGAACTTTCTTTTAGTTTGTTTGGATTTTTTAAAACTTGATATTCTATTTCACATCAGTCTTCATTCTCTGGTTCCTATAGGGCTGCCCTATGGAGAACCTCAATGCTCAGCCAATTCCAGCCTTAATAATGAGTACCTGCTTTTGTCCTGCTCCTGGGAGGGTGGAGTCCCTCAGGCCTTGGTGTGGTGGGCTTCTAGTTCAGGAGACATTCAGGGTTTACCTAAGGAGAATTCCAATATCCTGGTCCTGCGATCAAGTGCTACATACAACGGCAACACCTTTGAATGTCATGCCAAACATCCACTGATTAAAGCGAGCAAGAAATGTGTAGTAATACTAGGTACGGACCACTCAAAAGATGTTCAGAAACTGAAATATATTGATGACTATCATTTCTAACAATTTCAATATTAGTAATATATGAAGAGATTCAACATCACTTCTCCCTTACAGAGAAGCCAGTCTTGATGCCTCAGCAGAGCGTGGTTTCTGTTTTTGAAGGCAATGATATCCAGCTCACCTGCATGCTGTATAACACTTACCCTCCAGTCACCAAGTTCATGTGGTACAACAACTTAAGGCAGACTGTAGGAGACAAACCCAAGAAGTATGTCACTCAGCAAGCTGGAATCTTGTACAATCTGACTGTACGTGAGACAGAGAGCAAGGTGGATAGTGGACAGTACTGGTGCTCTGCCATCAATGCTCTTGGAGGAACCGAGATTTCCATATTACTGCTGGTGATGAGTGAGTTGACGAAACTAGAATGAAAACTATGTACAGTAAAAGAAGTAACCTGGAATGTTATTCATGTTCACTTGGGATGTTCATTAGTGCATTTCAATGCATTCCTGATTCAGGGTACCCAACACCTCCCAACGTGACCATCAGTAAGATCATATACAATGGGCGTCAGAGGACAGATGTCAACATGGAGTGGTTGGTTCAGGAATATGGTGACATCACTGGGTTCTTCATTGAGTGTCAAATGCTCAATGTCCCTGAGAAGCGTGATGTTGTCCCTGTCTGGCAGAAAGTCACAGAAAATCTAGAACCCAGCACCCGCAGCTACCACATCACTAATCTGGACCCCAGTACCATGTATACATTCCGTGTAACGCCTGTCAATCGCCGTACCATTGGATATCCTTCTGGGATCAGTAGCCCAGGTGAGAACTGATATTTAATGTGAAACTGATTTTATAACAGCTGAAGTTTCAGTTAGCATATCTGTATTCTTTGCCATTTTACAGTTTCAACACCTGTGTCCAAACCCTACATCCTGCTGAGTGACTCATCACCTGTGGAAGGAGCATCTGTGTGGATGCACTGTATTCTGGATGCTGGAACTGATCCTATAAAGTACACATGGGAGCAGGAGAGCCGCAGTGGGCTGGTCACCATATTATTAGAGCAACAGCAGTTTGGTAAACATCTTCTCTGTGACCCGTAATCACACAGGCTGGTTCAGGTGCCTGGCAAGGAACGAGATTAATCAGCAGCGCAGTGATCGACTCTGGTTAGACGTGATATGTGAGTGAGAGCTCCCTTGTTTTCAAAATCTTTAATGCTCTGGATTTTTTTTTTTTGCATATAATTTTACCCTTAGTCTGTTGGGTGCTTCTCTGACTAAACCTCTCCTTACTTCCCAGAAAAAAATTTGTAGGGGTTTCACAGCAACTGGGTGACTACTTATGAATCAGTGAATGCAATTGTTTTAATTTTGCAAACTGTATTGATTCCACTTCAATATTATGGCCTATTTTATGTATATACATATCATATAATCCCATGAATCCATTTACATTTCAGGTTGTTACAATACAAATTGTGGAAAAACTCAATACTTTTGCAAACCACTGTAGATTATATGCTGGGTGTCTCTAATAGTTGGTCCAGACGTGCCACAGGTTGATGTAACACCCTACTCAGTAACAGACCAAGGATACTCAGCTCTGGAGAAAGAGACTGTTTCCCTTCTATGTGAAGCCTCCTCTAACCCTCCCAGTCTGTACGTCTGGTTCTACAATAACTCCCAGGTCTACACTGGACCACAGCTCACCATCACCAAGATCGCGCGAATACACACAGGCTCCTACTCCTGTCTGGCACAGAACACTTACCTGAACACTCGCTCCAAGAAAACCATCACTCTCACTGTCTACTGTGAGTTCTCCAGTCTTCTAAGTTCTACTGTCATGAGTCTGCTAAATTCATGTAGTTGTCTTCACCTACTAACCTATCTATAGCCTTCGAGGTTTTGTATCATATCTTAGACTTGGCTTTTCTGAACCTTTTCATCTAGTATCAGTATTAACTTTAAGATAAATACTCTCTGTGGTGTGCCTAAAGTGCCTATTTAGAGTTATGAGTCTAAATTGTTCCAGTAAAACAAGTATTTCCTCTAGGAAAAAGCTTACCCAGGTAGAGTCATAAAAACACATACTGTACAGGACAAACAGACAACACATTTCTCTACTAACCATAAACACTAACAAAACAAAGGAACTAAAGAACAAACTAAAATGCAGTTGCAGGTTCTCACAAGTATGCAAATGATTGAGCAATGATGCTACAATAAAGAATATTAATAATATTTCTCTATTCATGTATACTTACCTTATATTTGCTTATACCACAACACTGTTTAATGCTTGATACTGATTGGCTGACAGGCTTCAAAGGTGTGCAATTATTTTTCAGTAAATGCAAAGCTATTAAAATAGTTCCAGTCAGATCTTGATCGCTTTACAGTTCCATATCACTTTGCCAAGTTAACTGAAAGAACAGAAAAGTTATTTTCCACAGCACACACATTTAAGAACAAACAAAATGACGGACAATTTAGATTTTCCAGAAATAAGTAAGCCGTTTAATTACGAGAAACATAATGCGCACCAAAGGTGGCAATGCGGCCATGACATGAAGTGGAGGTTTGATTTATTTCTTTATTGTACTTTCTGCAGTAATAAAAAAAAAAAAAGAAAATTCAGTGTAGGCCTATCAATATTTATTTATTTATTTGGACTATTTTTGATATTATCAGCATGAAATAAAAAAAAAAACCTTATGAAATCTCTCTCTCTCTCTCTCTCTCTCTCTCTCTCTCTCCAGTAACTGCATAGCAATGGCTCAAGCCTCCATTACTAGTTCTAAAATGAGGTTTTGGAATTAGCAACAGAGGCTTGAGATGGGATGTGTAAAAAATTAGTTCCACTTTTAAGGACCTAATTCTTAAATGTGTTCCGAAATAAAACAACAGAACAAAGTCTTGAGGTGTGGTTATATAAGCGGTATAATAATAAAATAGAAATAATAAAATAATTCACATGGTCAGCATCAATAATCAAATAGGCTGTGGAATTCATGATGATTGATTGGTATTAACAAGCCCAAAGTGTGCCAAGAAAGCATTCCCAACACTATTACACCACCATGGATTCCTGTTGTTGGTGCCAAAGTCTGACCCTACCATCTGTGTGCCTCAGCAGAAATCGAGATTCAGAAGACCGCGTTTTTACAGTCATCAAAATCACTGAGATCACAATTTTCCCGCATTTTGAACATTACCTGAAGCTGCTGACCCATATCTGCATGATTTTTTGCATTGTCCTTATGCCACATGATTGGCGGATTAGATAATTGCATGAATGTGTAGGTGTACAAGTGTTCCTAATAAAGTGCTCTGGGACTGTATCGTTTAGCTTATCTTTCCCAATTTTCTTGTTCATTTTCAAAGCTTATAAACAGACCTTGTGTTTAAGTTGTAAGACATAATGTTTTGTTTCCTCAGATCCACCAGGCGACAGTCCATCTTGTTCTATTTTCCCAGTGAACAACTACACTGACCTGGCTCTGTCCTGTTCCTGGAAGGGGGGTTATCCTGCACCTACCCTAAACTGGACTCCATATGTGAATGGAGACAACCGTGACAGTGTTGCTAACATCACTCGGATTCAGCCAGGGCCTGAGACGGCTAACAACTCTGTATTCACCTGCTATGGCTCACATGTTGCGTTAAATGTTGCCCAAACCTGTATCACTAGAACTTGTGAGTATGGTATATAATGTGTTTCTCATTGACCTGCCAGAACTCAGATTTTACTTCAAATATCTTGCATTTCCCAGGGCTGCCATATGGAGAACCCAAGTGTTCTGCATATACGACTCGTAAGAATGAGTACCTGATGCTGTCCTGCACCTGGGAGGGCGGTTTCCCTCGGGCTCTGCTGTGGTGGGCTTCAAGTTCAGGAGACATGCAAGGAACATCTGAGGAGAACTCCAACATTCTGGTCCTGCGCTCCAGTGCCACCTACAGTGGCAAAGCATTTGTTTGCCATGCCAAACATCCACTGGTTAAAGACAGTAAGCAGTGCATGTTAAAGTTAGGTAAGGACCATTCGTTAAAAAATTGAGAGGGAACATGAGGGACAATATAAATGATATATATGTGGACATATATTATGGTATTTTCCTTACTGATTATCACTTTCTGAACTGTTTTGCAATATGCATCCTTTCCAGAGGCACCAGTGTTGATGACCCAGCGCAGTGTGGTTTCAGTGTATGAAGGCAGTGATGTCCAGCTGACCTGCATCCTGAGTAAAAACTACCCAGTGGTCACAGAGATCACCTGGTACAATAACTTAAAGCAGAACGTTGGTGAGACACCCAAGAAATATGTCCTGGAGCAAGCTGCCGCCTGGTTTAACCTAACTGTGAGGGAAACTGACAGCGAGGCGGACAGTGGACAGTACTGGTGCTCGGCTGCGAATGCTGTCGGAGGAGCAGAGATTCCCATCTTGCTCCTAGTAATGAGTGAGTCTGCTGCAGATGTTTGAATTAACATACACCACCTTAGGAAATCTCCATTTAACTGAAATGTGTAATATAGATGAGAATACAATATCCTGCATTAAAATAGTGATGAAATGTACAGTCTAAGTGACTTTATGGTTTGAGAACAATTACAAGATTGCAGTTTCTACACACACTTAGCATATAGTACATTATATAGCATATTGTACAGTTTCTTATGCAGGCATCTTTCATATGATAGCAAAAGGTACTAGTACACTGTTAGAGGTTTGGATCAGTGCAATTTTTGTGCTGGTATGAAAAAAGATGCTCAGGTGACATGGACACTATAACCATAACAACACACACACACCTGCCATAGCTTTTATTGTCTAGCTAACTTGCCTAGCTTTTATCTAGATTAGATTTATTATTTGTAGTAATGCAAATGAAATCAAGATTCGTTTAACTCCAGTGATGACAATGTTAGTTGCCTTCGCTGTAGCTTAAAAGGCAGAAAATCAAGGGAAGAGCTTTTTGTGTGACTTGACTGTATGCAGCCACAGTTGCAGTGAATGCCCCAACAATAGTTGTTATGTTTAATTACACTGCAACATTTAGAATATTGTCAATGAAATATTCAACGTCATAAATCTCACTCACTCACAAAGCTCATTTTTTTAAAGCCACTTTGTTGTCCATGTTTGTTTCCATGAGCTGTGACCTGATTGGTTGGTGGGTTAAAAAAAAAATCAAACAAGAATACAACAAAAAACGCTTGATATCACTCATTGCTTTCTGAAAAGTTATTAATAACACATGGCAATGAAACCTTGTTAGCTAAATATATGACTAGCTAACTAAGGTTATGACAGCCTAAGAAAGCTAAGAAAACAAAACACCCAATCTCTTAAACTGAAGGATTATTTATAATTTACTCATAGTATTATTCAAGATAGCATATTATTCAGTACCTACTATGATTTATATTGGGACTGGAGTAAAAGTAATAGGAAAGCTATGTAAGTACAGTATCAAACTGTAAACTGTACCATTCATGTACCTTGAGCTTCTTCTTCTGTACTAGTATGGATCTTTTATCTAGAAAGGTGCAAGGGGTGTTAAAGCTTTAAATTACAGTCCAATTACAATATGGGCCTAAAATCTTTTTAAATGATACACTATATCCACATTTCCAGGTGAAAGATACATATTAAAAAAGATACAAAAGAAAAGGGTACCAACCCAATGACAAGAAAAAGTACAGCTTAGTACCCATTTTACACAGAGTGTAAAGATACATTTGTGTAATACATTGCTTTATTTTTGATCTGCCAATATAAGGTTTCTATAAGAATGTACTGGTGTCTCTCTGATCAAAACGGATGTCATTTAAGATCATCATTTTACAGTAAGCCCTATATATAAATACCTTTGATATCGTTTATATCTGCAGATAAACATCTTTTGTTCTTTTTAATAAATGTAAAGAAGCACTTTGATGTATCTTTTTTTTCCTGCAGCTTTATAAAATCAGCATAAGATCTTCCACACAGTGCCTGCCACACAGTGTGTTCCACACAGATGTGAAATGAAACTAATTAATCCAGTTAATATTTAAGAAGTAATAAAAAATGAAAGAGGCCATACACTTTAAATCATTTGAAAGATTATATTACTCATTATATTTTTAATCATGTCATTTGTAATCAGTACCAAGCTACAAGTACAAGCTTTCTCAATAATATACCCAGAGCTGGGTGCAAATTCTGACAGAACAATAGGAATGGAGTGAAATTCATTAAACATAATGATAATGCACAGAAATTCATTGAACAAACACATGTTAACTGTACTATTCTCTATTAAAGACCTACTTCCTACTCACGCCAACATATCTCTAATTTCTTGATTCAGGGTACCCAATGCCTCCAAACGTGACCATCAGTAAGATCACATACAGCAGCCAGCAAAGAACAGATGTCGTGTTGGAGTGGTTGGTCCAGAGAGATGGAGACCTTACTGGGTTCTTCATTGAGCGTCAGAGGCTCGCTGTAGGCAAGACTGATGTTGTTCCTCTTTGGCAGAAAGTAGTAGTAGATCTGGATCCAAGCACCCGTAGCTACCAGATCACCAATCTGGATCCTGGTGGGAAATATGCGTTCCGTGTGACTGCTGTCAATCAACGAACCACTGGACATCCATCAGAGATCAAAAGCCCAGGTGAGAAGACCATTCTAATGTGAACATTTAACTTGTTCATTTTCCTAAATTCACTTCATACATTTAATCTTGGGTTTATAGTATTCATTATATTTTTCATGAACTGACATGAAATTGCTCAAAACAGACTTTAAAATGTTTATAGATAAGCTCAAAAGCTCCACATATATTATACAAAATAATGAAATAATATTTAATGCCTTGAATAAGTATCCACCCCTTGAACATACAACATACCCCTGTAAACAATCAGCATCTTGAAGACCAAGACAAATCCAAGACAAATTTAATTATGCTTCACAGGATGTTCAAAGTTTGGGATTTAAAAAAATAATTATTATAACCAAACCTTTAGTATGTTTGCCTCACACCTCCGGGGTCCAGGGCTCGAGTCCCACCGTGGTCCTGTGTGTGTGGAACTTGCATGTTCTCCCCGTGCGTCGTTGGTTTCCTCCAGGTACTCCGGTTTCCTCCCCCAGTCCAAAGACATTCATGTTAGGCTGATTGGCGTGTCCAAAGTGTCCGAAGTGTATGAATGGGTGTGTGAGTGTGTATGTGATTGTGCCCTGCGATGGACTGGCACCCTGTTCAGGGTACACCCCACCTTGTGCCTGATGCTTCCTGGGATAGGCTCCAGGTTCCCTGTGACCCTGAAAAAGGAGTAAGCGGTAGAGGATGGATGGATGGATGGATGGAGGATGGATGGATGGATGGATGGATGGATGGATGGATGGATGGATGGATGGATGGATAACCAAACCTTGGTTGATACTTTTCCAGAACTTTGCTCCAGGCTTGATTTGATCTTGAGCTCCTTGGTCTTCATGATGCTGTGTGGTTAGGTATGTTCTGTAACAAACTCTGGGGCCTTCCAGGAACAGGTATATTTACTGTATATTGAGATCATGCGACACTTTGATTTTATTTGTAAATCATTTCAAAAGTTATACCGATTTTTATGGTATAACATGTAACAATACAAAATGTGGAAAGGTTTAATGGAGGCGAATACTTAAAGGAGGTACAGTATTTGAGAAACACTGGATTTGAGTAAAAAAAAAAACACACCTGCACTATGAGCTTCAAATAAATATTTGTCATATTTTAGCAAAAGTGTAAGCTCTGTACACATTTTAATGTTTTCCATTGGTTAAATATTTTCCCAAAGCCATCAGAAGATTTTCTTCCAGCCTTCTTTTAGGAGTCTTGGGTCACATTTGCTGTGCTATGATGAGGGCAGACTGAAACACTAAATTCCACAATGTACACAAGAACAATACTTAAGCTGAATGTGAGCGCAGTATTAATACATTTGCCAAGAAATTCCCAGCAGAATGTTATTTATGAACTATTGAATTGTTTTATAATGACCAAGTCAGTGGATATATTTAAAGCCATTAAACTGAAACTACATTGGAGAACTATAATTGCCAAGTGTCATTTTCAGTAAACGCTTAAATGCCAATGTTGTGTTCCAGCAAATCCACCATTTAAAGCTTATCCTGCTGTTATTGGAGCAGCCATTGGAGGCATGCTTCTGGCAACATTATCTACAGTCCTGCTCTTCATTTTTGTGCTGCGGAATCGCAACAACAATCCTCGTGAGTGTGACACAGCTATATACACTGTATCAATTTATACTACAGCAACGATCAATTCTCAAATATAATTGGTCAGAAGGTGTTGATTAATTTTTAAGTAACAGCAGCTTTGACAATAATTCCGATTGCAAGGTACCATATAATTGTTCTGTAAGGAGATGCTTATTCAACATTTATAGAAGGAGCAGCAGGAGCTCATGACCACAGATTTTGGTGGGGCAGGACAACATTCATGATAACATAGTCTTAAACACAATTAAGTCAATAGGCTTTCACAGTTGACTTGAGCTGTCGGCTACCATTTATTCCATTTTAACCGTAACCATATAATAGACAGTTCAGAGTTGACAACATTCAGTCATCCATTTTCTCAGCCTTTGCATGGGAAGCAGGTCACCATGCTGTACATACATTTCTGATATATGGACAAAATCCACCCCAGAATCCACCTTTACCTTTTCTAAACTTTGCAGTGAACAATATCTTACAGTAGAAATGGTTCTGTATATCATAGACACATTGTCTGCACTTATACTTTTCCTTTGTTTGTGGAAACATATTCGATTTCCTTCTTGAGTGCTAAACATGCTGATTGGTTGAGTGCATGCAGAGTTTTGTTTTTTTTCAAGCACCATTTTCAAAAGTCTGTTGCAGTGTGTACAGTACATGCTGTTATAGGAAAATAATCACCTTCAGGATGGGAACAGTAACTCTGCTTCGCATCAGGCTGCATCCCATCACCCTGTCATTGATTATTTTCTGTAACAGCATGCTCCCTTGTGTTTTATTCTTTTCATATATCATCTTCGATTAATATGCTGTCTATGTTTGTACAGGTCTTCATGACATGATATTTGGCAGGTAAGTAATGATCTCCAAATTCTGTTTAAAATTTATATGCTGTTATGCAACCAGTACAGACAAAAGTGATGTGTCTGTGACATGAAACAAAATAAAGCAGCATATTTATTAATGTAGCCTACTTTAATGGAGTGACTTTGGATTTTAAGGAATAACAGCCAGTCCGGAGAAAATATCAACTTCCCAGAGGACGAGGTTGTTGGAGGAGCACAAGATAAGGGTGGCAGAGGAGAGATAATGCCAGGTAGTGTTTTTTTTTTTTTTGTTCATTTGTTTGTTTGTTTGTTTGTTTTTACGCAGGAATCATTCTTTGCTTTCACTTCAGAAGTCCTAATTTAATCATTCTTAACTTTTTCAGGACCATCGATGGCCCAGCCAAGATCTGCTGCAATGCTCACAGCCACCTCCTCTGACAACAACCAGGCAATATCCCCTTAACAGTGGTTTCTCATAATGCAAACCAAATCTTCAATCATCTACTTTATATTAACTGATAATGAAACCCACAAAATGCAAAAACGTTTCCTGTTTAAAGGGCTCTATGACAGTAGGAAAGTAGTAGGTAACACATTTTTAATACAGTTCTTGCTACAGGTTTAAAATATTTTTTTAATGTATTTTATACTATAACTTTAATGGCGCTTTAATATCTCACTAGCAAATTACAATGTGCTTTACTAATTACAATGCTGTAGGAGTTCATATACTACAGTCAAATCTGGTTATTTAACATTTATATAAGAGTCAGAGGTAAATTTGTTGTTTTAAGTTTTCTGCCATGGAAAATATTTTGGACAGAGGGATTTGCAGTTTCCTGGTAACCTGACAAGCTGCATTTTTGTATTATTAACTTCTAGAGGAGAAAAAGATAGCCTGGTGAGGTGAACAACTGTTTATAATGTATATAATGTAAGCGATAATAGGTCATCATTAAAAGTAACTATAAAAGGATAAAACTATGATGTGTAATTTTTTAGTGTAGGTACATTGCGAAAAGAGAAATAACACACTTCGGGACATGCTGTTATTGTAAAATAATCATCTTAAGGGTGCTAATGCTTTGTATCACAGCAACCAGTCATTGCGTATTTTCCTATAACAGCACCCCAGCAACTATTTTAAAACAGTTTAAAAATATACAAAGTGAGAGAGAGAGAGAGAGAGAGAGAGAGAGAGAGAGAGAGAGCGATGTAAAATTACATGATTACACACATGATTACACAGATGATGATGAAAAGTGAGAGGAATATTCAGTGTCTTCCTTTAAAGAAGCCAACTGAAATTCTAGAAGAGTGATTTGCAGTAATCAGGCTTGGTTGCGTCTAGTCTAGCTGAATCCCATTATGAATTTATTTTCATAAATTTGGGGAATTAGTAACTATGGGGGAAAATACATTTTCACACAGGCCCAGTTGGTGTTGGATAACTTTTTTGCTTCAATACATAACACTACGAAAGGTTTAATGACCTTAGATTTGATTTATTGCAATATTATTATAGGAAATACAATCATGTGGAAAAAATATGTACACCCCATAAAAATTTTTGGCTTTTGTGACATATTTGGACAAGCAAACATTTGATCATCCTTGAAATAGTGCCTATTAATGACTTTGATATACTTGAACAAATCCAAAATGAGCTTTTTCAATCATTTATTCAACAGATCAATAGATATTCATCTGTGGAAAAAAGAAAGTACACCTTTGCAGATGCAAAGCAACCCCAAACCATAACATTTCCACCATTGGTTTGGGCTGAATGTGCTTTTCCAGTCCTGGAAAAATTGGCAGTCGTTTGAAATCTGCCCCATATGCAGATGATTTTCCTTACAGTGGAATGATGTATTTCAAATAATTTTAATCTTTTAAAATCCCTTGCCAGAGTTCTTTTAATAAACCTTAAAGAACTATTTAGATCATGGCATGATGACACCACACACCTCAAGAGTAAAGGGAACACCAGACAATAGATATGAGAGATGTATAAATAAGACAGGTTCCGCCTGCACTCTCTAAACAGGTTCTAACTGCTTGCACCCAATCTAGAACACCTGATTCTAATATTATTGATTTTGAAGGTGTGATAAATGTAGGGGTGTACTTACTTTTTTCATGTGACTGATCTGTTGGTTTTTTTTGTTCATTTAAATTGTGAAAATCACTAAACAATCTAAACAATGTCAATTTTATGTGTCATTTGATAGTGTATGAACTTTATTAATAATCAAACTTTATTAATCTGTTTCAAAGAGGATCAAATGTTTGCTTCTCTAAATATAACAAAAAAGCCAACAATTTTCAATTTTTTTTACATGATTGTTTAAGATAAAATTATGTTAAACACCCACCCACACAAGCACACACACACACACAGAAAACCACCCACACACAATCACCCTACAAACATACACACACAGACACACACACACTCTCTCTCTCTCTCTCTCTCTCTCTCTCTCTCTCTCTCTCTCTCGCTTCAACTAGATAGTCTAGTATGTTCAGGGGCACTCTTGCATGGATAATGAATGACACATGTAGTAATATCTCAAATAAGGGCAAGTTTATTATTAATTATAAAATCTATTTATAATTGGCCTATTTATAATTATATAGTCCAATTTTTTGATTGGCGTGTCTAAAGTGTCCGTAGTGTATGAATGTGAGTGTGTATGTGATTGTGCCCTGCGATGGACTGGCACACTGTCCAGGGTGTACCCCGCCTTGTGCGCGATGCCTCCTGGGATAGGCTCCAGGTTCCCCGTGACCCTGAGAAGGAGTAAGCGGTTGAAGATGGATGGATGGATGGGTAGTCCAATTTTGGACCAATTGAGATGGACTGACCCTACAGAAATTGAAAAATGCCCATTAGCCACAGATGAAACCTGTTCTTGGCTGAATATTTGTCACATTCATTAAAAGGCTTAATCTGATATATGTTTTCTAGTGTTACAATTTATAAAGGACATAACAAGACTTTAATAATTGTCTGCGCTCTAATCCTTCTCTATGGCACATAAAACAGATTCCCATACATACAGTAGGTGTACGAATATTATCGATTAATTATAATATTCCATTAAAATACATTTTTAAAATAGCATACATTTTATTTGGAATGATTTAAGATTGCTGAGAAATAAAAGTTCCTTGTCAGCAGGGTGATACCATCAACAAATTTAGTACATTTATTGCATATATTTTACGTTAAAAAAAGAAAAGCACATGTGGTGTAAAAGGAAAATTACAATTTAGTACAGTATAGAGTGTGGATACATCCAGTGTGTGCTTGCTGCATTTGAAGGAATGTTAGCATGACCATCCATGCCTCTCTCTTCAATAATGAACAAGCCATCCTCATGTCATCCTAAACCCTGGCTGTATTCCTGTAGCCAGAAATGAGGATCAGTAAATTATTTATACTATATCAGCTCATGAAGTCTAGATTGGCTCATACTCAACTTCACCCAGAGTTCTAGACTGACGGATGCACTGTTTGGACATTATTTCGGTTTCCAAGTTGGATTTCCGGTACTGAAGATATGCGTCATGTCACCATGACACAGGGACTGTCTCATTTTTCTCTACCTATTTTTATACTTCCTCTTCTGCAAGGTAAGAGGTTTACTGAAAGTGTTGACCTTGCTGTCTTTTTTCTAGTCGTCACAATTAATGATTCCGATAAAAAAAAATTTACAATATGCAAACATTATAGAATAAAGAATTAAATATAACTGCTTAAATGCATCATCTTGGAGTGTCAGACTCAAATTTGTGTCATTTAACATCCAGAGTCAATCATTTGATATTCGATCATCAGTTGTTCTTAATAACGGTAATAACCAGTGCTAATTTAGACATCCTTTGGTGAATATTATGGGATGTAATTATTACATGTATAATTATTGATATGTGATTGATAAAATATTAATTCAGACACCTTTGTGTAATATAGAACAGAGGTGATGAAGTTATTTACTCAAGTAAAAGTACAATTATTTGTATTATAAGTAAAATATCTGGTAGAAAAGAAATAAAGTACATCTTCAGATTCTTCACTCAAGTAAAAGTAGAAAAGTGTACACTCTTGAATTTTCTGAAAGTACAAGAAAGATTCACAGAAGCACCGGCCATATACAGTATCAAACACATAGTTTAGTCACTGATGGTAAATTAGTGCCCATTTAACCAAGGAATCAAGGACCGTAGAAAAATAATAGTTAATGCTAACTAGCAACGTTATGCCTAATCTTTTAAAAGTGGGGCGGCTGTGGCTCAGTCGGTAGAGCGGGTTGTCCACTAATCCACTAATCGTAGGGTTGGTGGTTCGAATCCCGGCCCGGGTGATCCTTGGGCAAGACACTGAACCCTAAGTTGCCCCCGATGGCAAGCTAGCACCTTGCATGGCAGCTACCATAGCTCTGCTACCATTGGTGTGTGAGTGTGCTCTCATTTGAAAGTCGCTTTGGATAAAAGCGTCTGCTAAATGAATAAATGTAAAAGTTAGTTAGCATCATAATAACTCTGATGATCCAAACTAGCTGAATGCTAATACAATACAGTTAGCATCTTGGAGAGGGGTAAGAAGTGAGCGTGTCCATGCGCACACACACACACACACACACACTATGTGAAATTCAGGATTTTTCTTGATTTTAATCAGATTCAGGTCCTACTTACTAGTGACTTGAGTAGTCTTCTCATCGTATACTTTATTACTCTTACTCAAGTAATTATTATTAATTTTACTTTCCACCACTATGTCTTTATCCACACTAAGCAGTTGCTCTATGAGGGTTGAGTTTTACCTGACTAGCTGACCAACATGTCAGAGGTGTGAAAAGAAGGTGTGAAAACGTCTTGGCCAAAACAATAGCAGGAATTATCCACACCCATCCCCAAGTACAGGTGCAAATGGCCTATATCCCTAGTTCCACACAAACCCAAAGTGTGGCGTGATCTTAGAAGAATAGGAAGGATAAAGGCAAAGAAAAAAAACAACTATACATGGCCGCTTGTATTGATACATCTTGTTGTATTCTGAAAAGTGTATGAGAATCAATAAAAATTGTTATGACAACCTTATTCTGAATAAGACATTCTGATTAAGGTGTTTACATGAGTTGATTTTAGAATATTCTTTTCATGTTATAGAACATAGCTCGATTAACGGCACATGTAATTACGTCCCCACATCACGTGGTCCGACGTCCCTCCAGAATTTCACATATCAACATACAGTTCGTCTTCGTTATGGAACCGTATACAGGTTTGGGTGTTTTTCATTTTTCCGAAAGATTCAAGTGCAGTTAATTATTTGCCATGCTATACATGCAAATAGACGACTCCTTAAAGATGTGGGTTGTGTCTGAAACAACATACTTACCTACTGTATAGTACATAGAAAAAAATGTATTTTGCCTACTATATAGTAAGTAAATATGCGTGTTTGGATGCTCTCTTGTTAGCCGTCAAAAGGTTGAGCACTGCCGTGTGCGAGTATGTGTCCTGTCGTAAAATGCGGTAAAAACTTCCAAACAATGTTAATAGTGTGATTAAGGTGTATACATGTCTATAACGCATGTCGACATTGTGACTAAAATAGGAATACTCCATGTCTTAATTCGATTTGTGTTTACTTCGAGTATGACTTTAGTCTGACTAAGGTCATCAATAATCGCTGTTTACATGGCAGATTCTTAATCAGGGTAACTTGCTAATAGTCTATCACCTGAATCTTTCTTATTGGCATGGGCCTCCAGTCAGTGTTGTTCATGTTGGATTCAATCAATGTTACCTTGATTTACTTTCTACAGTGAAAAAACCCCCCGCTCATTTAAAAAACATATAATTGAGCTGACGCTCAAACCCGGTTCACTGGTAGAGTAAACCTGTATGTTACCACTTCACTATCCTAGCACACACAGAAATCATCCTTAACTTAAATACTATAGTTATGGTACCTGTACTACGAGACTCGGTCATGCTTACTTTATATTTAAATGGCGCACTTATATAGCGCTTTTATCCAAAGCGCTTTACACTGTGTCTCATTCACCCATTCACACACACACTCACACACCAATGGTAGCAGCGCTGCCATGCAGGGCACTAACTTGCCATCGAGGGCAACTTAGTGTTCAGTATCTTGCCCAAGGACACTTCGGCATGTGGAGTCATCCGGGCCGGGAATCGAATCGCCAACCCTATGATTAATGGATTAGTGGACAACCTGCTCTACCGACTGAGCCACAGCCACCCTTATATTTTTACATAAGCTTGTAATTAGAAACTTGTTTAAATTAGGTTATCAAAAGTTTTTATGATAAAAGTAATATTTTTATGTGAATCATTCATCCACACATACCATATTTATTGTACTGTGTTCAGCTACAGTATATTTTTCCATACATGTTTGAGTGTGTTTGTCCTCAGGTCTGGATATCACAGGCCCTGGGCAAGTGGTGTACAAAGAAGACAGAATCAGCGGACTGGTGGAACATGAAATAACCCTGAAATGTGGTCTCAGCCTCCCTGATATCTACATCTGGAGCTTCACCAAACCAGGCATGGAGACGATTCGAGCCGTGGTGTATAATTTTGGAAAGGGTCCAAAGCTGCAGCAACTGGCCCAGGACTTGGGTGACCTGAATATCAGTAACAGTGCCTCTCTGTACATAGAGAAGCTTCCTTTAGCAGCAGAGGGCTTATATACCTGCCAGGCTCTGTATGACACTGCTGAAGGAGCCAAGCTGTACTACTACTACTTGTATCTGCGTGTTCTAGGTTAGTAATGTTCTAGTTTCACCAACAGCAGATAATATTTTTTGTGTGCAAGTATGACATGCATGCATCAGACATCTTTAGTGGCAGTTTTTGTTAGCATGAAGCTTATAGAATATCAGTCCTTGGGGGAAATTGCAGTAAATAATCAAAACAATTGTGATTAAAATTTTGACAAGCCTTATCCTTCCTCCAATTGACCAACCACCCCATCAGTTGAAACTATGTAAGATAAAATGAGTTAAATTGGGTGATTTTTATGGCATGCAAGTGCAGTGGTGGCCCACTGGTTAAAGGCTCTGGGTTACTGATCAGGCGGTCAGGAATTCAAACCCCAGCTCTGCCAAACTACCACTGTTGGGTCCTTGGGCAAGGCCCTTAACCCTGAATTGCTCAGTTGTACAAATGAGATAAATGTAAGTCAGTCTGGATAAGGGTGTCTGCCAAAATGCCATAAAAATGTAGTTCAATTCACCAGTCTTCAAAACAAGGCAATGCCATTACTACTTCAACAATCTCAGCCCAATCAAATAATTTGCTACACAAATACTGTTGATGGCTCAATTGACCAGACTTCAACTTAATGCAAAAGATAGAATAAAGGTAAAAATGGAAACTTGAAGGTTTTCCTAAGCTTTCTTTAGTGCGATATCATTATTATACATTTAAAACTATTTAAATGTTGCATTAAAAAAGAATCCAGCTCAAAACCACTCATTGTTGTTTTCTCTAATGACTTTCCCATGGCTTCACCTACAGTGCCAGTGTCCAAACCATACGTTTTACAAAGTGACTCTTCAGCAGTTGAAGGTTTGTCACTTTGGATGCACTGCAGTCTGGAGAATGGCACAGAACCTATACACTATATCTGGGAACAGGAAAACCGCACTGGGCATGTCAGCATATTGGCTGAGAGCAACAGCAGTCTGATAAACATAACTTTGGTGACCCGCAACCACACAGGTTGGTTCAGGTGCCTGGCCAGGAATGAGGTCAATGAGCAGTGCAGTGACTGGATCTGGATAGATGTCTTATGTGAGTTAAAACTAAACATGTCATATCACTAAACATTTCAGATTCCCTGAAGAGATACAACCTTCAAAATGGATTTTGAGTTATCTCATTTCAGTTTCTTGGTTCTTGTTGCCTGATGCAAAAATGAATATGTATAGGGCATATTAGATTTAGATAATTTTGGTGTAAAGGAAGAAGGTGAGTGAGTAACTACTGATCTTATTCAACAATATTTTTAAACACTACTTTTATGCATTTAGTTGGACCTGATCTTCCTCAGATCGATGGCACAACATATTCAGTAACATCTCAAGGATATTCAGTCCTGGAAAAAAGAAACATCTCCCTCATATGTCAAGCCTCCTCTAACCCTTCCAGCCAGTACATCTGGTTCTACAACAATTCAGAGATCTACTCTGGACCACAGCTTACCATCACCAACATCCTACGTGTAGACACAGGCCACTATACCTGCCTGGCCCAGAACACTTTCCTTAACACCCGTTCTAAAAAAACCATCACTCTCACCATCTACTGTGAGTTCTGCAACACACTTTTGTGTCCATGAAGCTTTTGTGTTTTCATCATTACATGTCATTATCCAATAACGTGGAGTGGTTTCCATTCAGGCCTACACCTAAACAAACACACAGCTAAACTCGTAGAAAAAGGATTAAATTAAGAAACCTAAAGCATTCTTTGGTCTGTCCCTCTGGGGAAATCAGAGAGAGTTCCAAGTAAGAGTCTTCTTCAGAAACTAAGAACACTTAAATATCAAAACAGCTGTTCTGAAACCTTTTTTTATTATCATTATATAATTTTTAAAGCCGTGAAGTCTAGAAAGGCTATGGTTGTGCCTCAAGAATTTGAGAGAAGGTGAAGACAGGTCAGATTTCATTTCTAGATGGGTGGAATGTGATGTCATAAATTCTGTGATTATAGGTTAGAAAGTAAAGTAAAATGTAGTACATGGTATGTCTTACAATATGGCGTACATCTTTATAACTAAACTGGAACCATCTGTATCTACACAGTTACAGTATACAGGTGCATCAAAAGAAAATTAGAATATTGTGGAAAAGTAATTTTTTTAAATTAATTCAAAAGGTGAAACTTTCATATATTCTATATTTATTACACATAAAGTGAAATATTTCAAGCCCTCTTTGTTTTTATCTTGATAATTATGGCTTACAGCTCATGGAAATAAAAAAAATCCAGTATCTTAAAATATTAGAATAAAGAATAATACAGAAATGTCGACATTCTGAAAAGTATGTTCATTTATGCATTTTTTACTTGGTCAGGGCTCCTTTTGCATGAATTACTGCATCAGTGCAGTGTGTCATGGAGGCAATCAGCCTGTGGCACTACTGAGGTGTTATGGAAGCCCAGGTTGGTTTGATAGCTGCCTTCAGTTCATCTGTATTGATGGATCTGATGTCTCTCGTAGATTCTCTATAGGGTTCAGGTCAGGCTTGAAATATTTCACTTTATGTGTAATGAATCTAAAATATATGAAATTTCTGCTTTTTTTATTAAATTACATGTACCCTGCCCTGTTAAGCAGTGGTCTTCTTCTCACAGACCCTCCAGATGGTGTGCCAACTTGTTCCATCTTCCCAGTGAAGAACTACACTGACCTGGCCCTCTTCTGCTCATGGAAGGGAGGTTATCCTCCAGCTACTCTCAAATGGAGTCCATATGCCAATGGTGAGACTGGACAGGGTATCACTAATGTCACTCAAATTCAACCAGGTCTGGAGACTGCTAACAACTCTGTATACACCTGCTATGGCTCACATGTTGCACAAAACTTTAATCAGACCTGCAGCACAAGGACATGTGAGTATGGGGTACATTGGCATATATGTATTTCCTTTACTTATGAAAAACTAGTGTAGACTTCTGAATTGTGTGATTATGGAACCACAAATAGAAAAGGGTTGCAAACCAATTCATCCCTCCTTCAAGGTACAAGAAAAACATGCATCAGCATTCTTTTCAATACTAGGTGGTGGAATGAACTTCCCCTGGTTGTCTGAACAGCTGAGTCACTGGCTGTCTTCAAATGAAGACTAAATACAGTTCCTACCGCTTCACCAAGCACTTGAAATAACATTTATTTACTTTATTTAAAAAATCCCTTGACATTGTTTTTTCATGGGGGGCATGGTTAGCACGTTTGCCTTGCACCTTCAGGGTTTGGGGTTTGATTCCTGCATCTGCCCTGTGTGCACAGAGCTTGAATGTTCTCCCCAGTCCAAAGACATGCACTGTAGGCAGATTGACATCTCCAAATTTTCTGTAGTGTGTGAATGGTTGTGTGAGTATGTGTGCGATTGTGCCCTGTGATAGGCTCCTGGGATAGGCTATAGGCTTCCCGTGACCCTGTGTAGGATGAATAGAAAATGGATGCATGAATGTCTTTTCATTACATGGTGTACTAAACTCGCCCTAACAGGGTTTTGGGTCAATGGTATTTTTAGCTCCTGACCTACTGAACTAGCATGAGGATGTGTTTTTGAGATGACAAAGCTGTTGGTTGCTCTGGATAATGGTGTCTGCAAAATGTTATACTATAAATGTAAATGTAAAATAATTTTAACTCATTTTCTGTAACTAGCTTGAATTCCATCTATGGAGATAGAGGTTGAAAGAGCTTCCAACATACTGGTCATCAGATTACCCGTTTGACTAAAAACAGAAGCATTTCTGTGGAAAACTAGCTTAATCATCTAGACAGAGTCTTCAACATACAGTTCATCAAATCACATCGATGATTGAAAACTTCCAAGCTATGTTTAATGTTTCTTAGGGCTGCCATATGGAGAACCCCAGTGTTCTGCAAATTCTAGCCATGGTAATGACTACCTGACATTGTCCTGTTCATGGGAGGGTGGATTCCCTCAGGCCCTGCTATGGTGGGCTTCCAGTTTTGGAGAGATGCAGGGTACATCTAAGGAAGCCACCAACATCTTGATCCTGAATACAAGTGCAACGTACAATGACAAAACCTTTGTTTGTCATGCCAAGCATCCACTGGTTAAAGAAAGCAAGCAGTGTGTGATCAAATTGGGTAAGACCTGCTCAAAATGAATATTTAACTGACATTGTGGTTTACACCTGAGCTGTTTTTAAATATATCTATTTAATTTAGAGATGCCAGTGTTGATGACTCAGCGCAGTGTGGTTTCAGTGTATGAGAGCAGTGATGTTCAGCTCACCTGTATTCTGAGCAATAACTACCCACCAGTCACAGAGGTCATCTGGTATAACAACTCAAAGCAGAATGTTGGTGAGGCACCCAGGAAGTATGTCCTGCAGCAAGATGGTTCTTGGTTTAACCTGACAGTGAGGGAGACAGACAGCATGGTGGACAGCGGACAGTACTGGTGTTCGGCTGCTAATGCTGTTGGAGGAGCAAAGATTCCTATTTTGCTTCTGGTCATGAGTGAGTGGTTTGCAAAATTGCACTGGATGGTTTAATCATGGGCTGATTTGTCATACTTTCAGTTTTCCATCAGGGTGATATTTGGCTTATCCATTCACTAGACACCCAATGACTTTGTGCTGATTGCTCTAGGCCTGCATGTTTTCATTTCAACTATCAAACAATTCAGTGACTGGATACTAATCTCATTCTGATTCAGGACATCCATTGCCTCCAGATGTAACAATCAGTAAGCTCATATACAGTGGGCGTGAGAGAACAGATGTTAATTTGGAATGGCTAATTCAGACGGATGCTAACCTCACTGGGTTCTTCATCGAGTATCAGAGGCTCCCTGCCCCTGTAGGAAGGAGTGATATTACCCCTCTCTGGCAAAAAGTGGCAGAAATTTTGAAGCCCAGCACCCGCAGCTACCAGATCACCAATCTGGATCCAACCAGCAAATATGCATTCCGTGTAACAGCTATCAATCACCGAACCATTGGAAATCCTGCAGAGGTCAAGAGCCCAGGTGAGAACTGATATGGCACTTAAAACGTGATGAAAAATGATTGATTATCAGTTACTACATCAGCAGCATTTACTATTTTAAAGTGTCAGTTCCAGTTTCTAAGCCATACATCATGCTGAGTGACTCGTCACCTCTGGAAGGTGCATCGGTGTCAATACGATGTGACCTGGAGAATGGTACAGATCCTATTTACTACGTCTGGGAACAGGAGAGCTACAGTGGCCTGGTTACAATATTGGCTGTGAGCAACAACAGTTTAATTAACATTACCTGGGTAACCCGTAACCACACTGGCTGGTTCAGGTGCCTGGCCAGGAATGAGGTCAGTCAGCAGCGCAGTGACCGAATCTGGTTGGATGTCATATGTGAGTGAGAGCTGACTCTGAGCCTAAATTCTCCACAAAGCAGTCATGATCAACCCACTATTTAACGCAAGTCATTTAAAATATTGATGATAGTATATACTTTATATACTGTATATTAATACTGGTCTATTCCACTTAGATGGTCCCGACTTGCCTCAAATACATGCCTTTGGCTACTCTGTCACAGAGATGGGATTCTCAGTCCTTGAGAAAGGGAATATCTCCCTTATGTGTCAAGCCTTCTCCAACCCCCCCAGTCAATATGTCTGGTTCTACAACAACTCACAGGTCTATGCTGGACCACAGCTTACCATCACCAGGATCATCAGAATGCACTCAGGGAACTACACCTGTCTGGCTCAGAACACTTACCTGAACACTCGCTCCAAGAAAACTATCACACTCATTGTTTATTGTGAGTGCTACTACATAATACTTATTTATTACTGTATATGCTTTTGCTTCTTGAACCACTACACTGGAATACACTATCTGTTAGAGTTGCCCAGAAAGCAAATAAAAGTCATGGTATGCTATCTGTTTCTTAATAGCCCGGTGTTTTTTGATACTTGTTTGTGCATTTCTTTTTCAAGCTTACCCATGTTGTATGTTTCCCATCTTTTTGTTCATTCAGATCCACCAGATGGAATTCCATCTTGTACAATGTTCCCAGTCAATAACTACTCTGACCTGGCTCTCTTCTGTTCCTGGGATGGAGGTTACCCTCCAGCTACATTGTACTGGAGTCCATATGTGAATGAGAATGGAGAAAATAGAGAAGTTATCACTAATATCACTCGAATTCAGCCAGGGTCTGATACGGCTAATAATTCGGTATTCACCTGTTATGGCTCACATGTTGCTCTAAAGAGCACCCAATCCTGCAGCACCAGGACATGTAAGTGTAGGGTCTATGAGGTAATCTGAGTGTATTCAAATGTTTTAAGATAAAGTGAGTCATATATTGTCTTGGCTTTTGACGTCTATAAAACATCACATAATCTGTTAACTCTTCAAAATTCCACCTGGTTTTCATACAAATATCATGTGGTTCTTAGGGCTGCCATATGGAGAACCCAGGTGTTCTGCAAATTCCAGTCGTAATAATGAGTACCTAATGCTTTCCTGCTCCTGGTATGGTGGTTTCCCTCAGGCTCTGCTGTGGTGGGCCTCCAGTTCAGGTGATATGCAGGGCAAATCTGAACTAGATACCAGCACTCTGGTCCTGCGCTCCAGTGCTAACTACAGTGGCAAAACATTTGTTTGTCATGCCAAACATCCACTGGTTAGAGAGAACAAGCAATGCAGTTTAAAATTGGGTAAGGCCTATTTATGGCACTGTGCAAAATAAGCAATTTATACATAAGCACTATTTAATTCTTGAATCTGATTGGTCAGAAGGTGTTGATTAATTTTCTATTACAGGTTTCTCTGACAGTCATTTCAGCTGCCAGGTTTATAATAATGCCCTCGTTCTAATACATCATAATTTCTATTTAACATTTATTGGAGTCTCCAGTGTCAATAGTTAGTAACATTCAGTAAGTTTTCTTCCATGGTAAAGTCTTCAGACCATTCAGACTTGCACTTTCTGGTTTCTCAGTAACACAACAAGCTACAGCTTTTTTTTTTTTTTTTGCATTTTAATGTAAAGAGAGGCTGACAGAATAAATGTTTATAGCTGCCATAAGTGATCATATGAGCTAACATATTTCATTAATTTGTTAGCATTTGTTAGCATTATTATTAGCATTGTCAAATTGTTGAGGGATAAAAGGAATAAAACACGTTGGTACATGCTGTTATTAACATAAATAAAAATAATAATAAACTTCAGGGTGTTCTGCTTTATATTAGACTACATTACACCACCGCATCATTGCATTTCTGTAATGTAAATCTCTCCAAAAGTGTCTACCATATGGTGTAAATGTAAAGGTAAATTATTATTTTCATACAACAGCATGCCCTGGGTGTCTAATCCCTTATCCCTAACACAACGTAAAGGAAAATACAGTATACTGTAGTAGACTTTTTGAGATATATCTACAGTATTCTATAAGCCTTCTAGAAGAGTCAGCATTGGGCTGATTTGATCTATTTATGATATAAGATACAATATCATCAAATCCACTTGGAGTTTTCTACTGTATTGTTTTTCAGTTTGTTCATCATTCTACTTGAGATATTCCATGTGTTTCTCTCTTCCAGAGGCACCAGTCTTGATGACTCAGCGCAGTGTAGTTTCAGTCTTTGAAGGCACTGATGCTCTACTCACTTGCATACTGAGTAAAAACTACCCCATGGTCACAGAGATCACCTGGTACAACAATATGAAGCAAAAGATGGGAGACAATCCCAGGAAATATATCATTCAGCAAGCTGCTGGATGGTCCTTGACCGTACGACAGACAGATGGCATGGTGGACAGTGGACAGTACTGGTGTTCTGCTACCAATTCTGTTGGAGAAGCAGAGATCCCAGTCATGCTGCTGGTGATAAGTGAGTGATGTCCAATTTAATGTATAGTTACAGAGACATGCGTTTAATGACTTCATTTGTTCATCTTCACTTTAACTGGGCAGGTTTGCAGTGGATTTGAAGCCTATTACAGGAACAAACCCTGAATAGGACACCAGTCCTTTGCAGGGCACCACACAGACTGTAATTTGCTGCTGTTGTCAAGCAATTGTTTGATGCTGTTCATAACAGTGCTCCACCTTTGTGCACTAGGCTAATGGTTGAGAGGCAGAAATTTGCCCAGTAGTTGCTGCAAGCCTTTTATAGTCGACCAACTGGTGTGCGAGAACTTGGGAATTACAGCGCAGGGTTAAAGCAATAGAAATATGCACACACATATTGCAGTGTTAGATCATAAGCACATCATAAATAAACTGAAGCAGAATCCTGGATATTTTCTAAAATTTTGTAATCCCGGCCTGACGCTTTTTTAAGATCCGCAAAAGAGGACGTGTCTGGGAAAAAGAGGAAGCATGGTCTCCCTAACAAAAGCATTTCAGAGAACAAGTTGTGTTTCTTTCTACCAAATTAACGTCGAACAAAATGTATTTGTTCATGCACCAGGAGGTTGCTCATGTGAGCCAGAACTGTAATTAAGCAGCTGTCTATATTGTGTTATGTTAAAAGATTAATTATTTGGTTTTAAATGAAAAAAATTGTAATCCTGATAGTATTCACATTTTTTTACAAAATGTTCCAGTAATCTGATTACTTTGTTTTTGATGTAACTGTAACGGATTACTGTTAACAGTTTTTTGTAGCCTGTAGCACCGTTACATGAATTCCGTTACTCCCCAAGCCTGCGGGTTCAGGCCTAGACTCCTGTTACTGTTTGATCTTTCAAACGGAATATGAATGAATCTCAATGTACAGTATCTCACAAAAGTGAGTACACCCTTCACATGTTTGTAAATAGTTGATGATATCTTTTCATGTGAGAACACTGAAGAAATGACACTTTGCTACAATGTAATGTAGTGAGTGTACAGCTTGTGTAACAGTGTAAATTTACTGTCTCTCAAAATAACTCAACACACAGCCATTAATGTCTAAACCACTGGCAACAAAAGTGAGAACACCCTTAAGTGAAAATGTCCAAATTGAGCCCAAAGTGTGAATACTTTGTGTGGCCACCATTATTTTCCAGCACTGCCTTACCCCTCTTGGGCATGGAGTTCACCAGAGCTTTACAGGTTACCACTGGAGTCCTCTTCCACTCCTCCATGATGACATCACGGAGCTGGTGGGTGTTAGAGACCTTGTGCTCCTCCACCTTCTGTTTGAGGATGCCCCACAGATGCTCATTAGGGTTTTGGTCTGGAGACATGCTTGGCCAGTCCATCACCTTCATCCTCAGCTTCTTTAGCAAGGCAGTGGGTGTCTTGGAGGTGTGTTTGGGGTCATTATCATGCTTGAATACTGCCCTGCGGCCCAGTCTCCGAATGGAGGGAAAAATGCTCTGCTTCAATATGTCACAATACATGTTGGCATTCATGGTTCCCTCAATCAACTTCAATACTCATTACCTGGTTGCCGCCACACACGCGTGACACCATCTGAATCAAATAAGTTTATCTTGGTCTCATCAGACCACAGGACATGGTTCCAGTAATCCATGTCCTTAGTCCGTTTGTCTTCAACAAACTGTTTGTGGACTTTCTTGTGCATCATGTTTAGAAGAGTCTTCCTTCTGCGACGACAACCATGCAGACCAATTTGATGCAATGTTTGGTGTATGGTCTGAGCACTGACAGGCTGACCCCCCACCCCCAACCCCTTCAACCTGTGCACCAGCACTCATACGTCTATTTCCCAAACACAACCTCTGGAGATGACGTTGAGCACGTGCGCTCAACTTCTTTGGTCGACCATGGCGAGGCCTGTTCTGAGTGGAACCTGTCCTGTTAAACCACTGTATAGTCTTGGCCAATATGCTGCAGCTCAGTGTCAGGGTCTTGGCAATCTTCTTAAAGCCTAGGCCACTTTTATGTAGAGCAACAATTCTTTTTTTCAGATCCTCAGAGAGTTCTTTGCCATGAGGTGCCACTTTGAACTTCCAGTGACCAGTATGAGAGAGTGTGAGAGCGATCACACTAAATTTAACACACCTGCTCCCCATTCACACCTGAGACCTTGTAACACCAACAAGTCACATAACACCAGGGAGGGAAAAAGACTAATTGGGCTCAATTTTGACATTTTCACTTAGGGGTGTACTCACTTTTGTTGCCAGCGGTTTAATTATAATTTATATAGCGCTTTTTACAATGGTACATTGTCTCAAAGCAGCTTTACAGAAATATCATTTTTACATTTACAAGCGACTTACAAATGAGAGCACATTCACACACCAATGGTAGCAGAGCTTCCATGCAAGGTGCTAGCTTGCCATTGGGGGCAACTTAGGGTTCAGTGTCTTGCCCAATGACACTTCGGCATGGGATCACCCGGGCCGGGATTCGAACCGCCAACCCTACGATTAGTGGATTAGTGGACAACTCGCTCTACCGACTGAGCCACAGCCGTTTAGACATTAATGGCTGTGTGTGAGTTATTTTGAGGGGACAGCAAATTCACACTGTTACACAAGCTGTACACTCACTACTTTACATTGTAGCAAAGTGTCATTTCTTCAGTGTTGTCACATGAAAAGATATCAAATATTTACAAAAATGTGAGAAGTGTACTTACTTTTGTGAGATACTGTACATATAAATGATTAACAGTTAAAGTATTTATGATAAAAACACACAAATCGTTAAGACAGTCATTAATGTAGTTAATATAAACCTGTGAGAATTACTGCCAATCAAGAAAAGCATATTTATCTTAACAAGACTAAAGACTTATGAATGGACCAGGTTATAAAAATACATTCTTATTTTGGAGTTTTGTGTCTTGCAGTGCCAGTTTCCAAACCCACCATGCTGCTGAGTGACTCGTCGCCAGTGGAAGGCACATCAGTGTTGATACGCTGTATTGTGGAAAAGGGCACAGAACCTATTAACTACACATGGGAGCAGGAGAGCCAGACTGGGCTGATCACAACACTGGCCAAGGAAAACAGCAGTGTGGTCAGCATTTCCCGGGTCTCCCGTAACCACACTGGCTGGTTCAGATGCCTGGCCAGAAATGAGGTCAATCAGCAGCACAGTGACCGTATCTGGTTAAATATCTTATGTGAGTGAGAGTTGTCATACTTTCAACAAGTCTTGTTCCCACAGAAGATTCCATGTCCATATAAGCTTGTACATGGTAATAAGCCAAGTTCAAGCATCTGTTATACCAGATAAATTCCCACTGGATGGATTTTCTGACTGCATCCTTGATTGCCCAAGTGTCTCGAATAGGGGTGTCAATTTTGTTTTAGGTAACAGGCCAGTTCACACTTAGCTCCATGTCAAGTGGTCTAAACCAAAAAATCCGGTTATTAGACCAATAACATATCAACAACTCTTCATTAAGGTGTTCATTTATCTGCTTTTTTCCTGAAAGGTGCATACAAAATGAACGGATTGAACATATATCACCTACATTAATACAGTACATAATTGCTTCATTTTCTCTGAATTTTGTATTGTTACAGTTTGGTCACAAACTACTCAAAACAGTTTGCAAATTAAAAAAAAAAAAGGGAATCCCCAAATTTAAGTCTTTTGGAAAGAGACATAGTTACAGTGAAAACATTTTTAGCTTGCTAATCATGAATCAGATCGTTAGCACATTTAGTCAGTAGCTGGGATATGCCCCTGAGTTTATTGCTCTACTTTGCCCCCTGTTGGAACAAAACGGACTAGATTATTTATTTATTTGTTTGTTTGTTTGTTTATTTATTTATTTATTTGTTTGTTTGTTTGTTTGTTTATTAAATCTTTCAGTTAAATTCTTTCTACACACTGCAATTTTGATTTAAATTCATTTGGTGTGCTTGATTAGTCCCCATCCATCGGCCGTATATGTTTGACATCCTTCGTCTAGATCACATCCATTACACTCTGTATTATACTGAACTGTAGGTTTTAAACATCTCTTCGTTGTTCAGAACATCATACAACAATGGGGTAACTTAATTTGTTGCAAGGGGAAACTGCATATTTCTACCTGTTCATTTAATATTTCTTAGGCTTCCTGTCAACCCTGTTGGACCCCAATTATTAGCACATACAAATCTATGCTCTGCTCTTTAATAATTAAACTTCCATTTCAATTTCCATGAATTTTCTTGCGTACCATTTGTTGTCATATTGTGAAACATAAAGGTGCACACAGCAAGACACTAAACTTATTGATAAAAATCTGCTCTTGAGATCTCCTTGTTCTGCAGTCTTGAATTATTCATTCATTCGCGTAATTTAATTACTACCTGTGTCTCATCTATCAAAACAAGACAAACTGTGAAAAATGTAATGGTTATAAGGCAAAGCAAGCAGGTGCAAAAAAAAATAGCTTTGTAAATTAGATGTGCAAATCTTATGCATCAAACTGCCTAGCTCTGAGATTCTTGAATGCAGAAGTGGTTAAAGGATGAATATGATTTAAAAGAGGATTTAGTAGGTAAAGGACAAGGTTAGCTTGCAGACATTTCTGCCTTTCATTTTCTCATCTTATTCACAGTTGTATATCTTTTTTCGTAATATAATAATTTTCATGCCTTGAGATTATTCCTTGAAGAAGGCTGTTATAATTTAACTTTGGGTGAAGGCATGCTATGGGTTGCTATGGAATTTCAACTACTGTAGACATGACCTTGACAACCAGGCACTGTTGGTAGAAGGAAGAGTTTCTTAATAGGGGGAAACAAAACTGAAAAGGTAACAATAAGTCTGTTTGTATGAAAGATCAATAAACCCATGTCCCTAATGTTTTATGCCTAATGTACCCATGTCCCTAATGTTTTATGCCTGCCTACATTTAATTTCTGAAACACTATCTATAGGGGATAAAATTTTACAGTTGGACATACTGTATAAAGCAATATCTGAACTCATCTTCATTTAATTGATATGCGTATCTTGTTTCTAGTTGGTCCAGACTTGCCTCAGATAGACGTCACAGCCTACTCAGTAACAAATCATGGATACACAGCTCTGGAAAATGGAACCATCTCCCTCATGTGTCAAGCCTCTTCTAATCCTCCCAGCCAGTATGTCTGGTTCTACAACAACTCCCAGGTCTACATTGGACCAAAACTTACCATCACCAAGATCCTGCGTATGCAAGCAGGCTACTACGCCTGTCTGGCCCAGAATGCTAATCTCAACACTCGCTCTAAGAAAACTGTCACTCTCATTGTCTACTGTAAGTCCTCAAACTTTATTAATGTATGTCTATAAAGCTTTTGTTAAGGTATGTCTATACTGTTATTGCGTCTCTCCTGTTTTCCACATTTGGTATTCAGAGAAAGCACAACATTACGCTCTTGAAATCATGAATGCAGCTGCCTATTTACCGTTACATATGTGTGCATCATTCTCAATATATCATATCAGAATAGCATCAGTGCAAAGAATAGCATGTGACAATATCCATTGCTCAATCCTAATAGTTTTATTCTTAAGCCATTGATACTTATTCGATTTTAGCCCTCTCATCGCCAGTCCTCACTGCATATGTATGATGTTATACAACCATTTACTTGTTTTAATGTCTTAACTATGTCTGCATGCCCTGTAGAATGAGTGAAATCACTTACTATCTTACTGTCACATCTCTTTGGATTAGAATCTTAGTGATGCCTTTGCTTAGAAAAAACATCTGATCTGACCTTCTTAGGATTACATTAAGGAGCATCACCTTTCTTCCACTGTTTAGCTAAATTTGTGCTAATTGTCTTGGATCTTGTGTCACAGAGGTCATTTTCCCTACAGATCCACCAGATGGTGCTCCATCATGTTCTATTTTCCCAATAAATAACTACACTGACCTGGGTCTTGTTTGTTCCTGGTTGGGTGGATACCCACCACCAAGCTTAAACTGGAGTCCATTTGTGAATGGAGACGATCAACAGGGTCCTGCTAACATCACTCGAATTCAGCCAGGGTCAGAGACTTCTAACAACTCTGTATTCACCTGCTATGGCACACATGTCACACTAAACGTTCCCCAGAGCTGCAGCACCAGGACATGTGAGTACAGTGTATTATAAGTGTATGTGAGTTGTATGTGTGCTTTTAACAAGTTGCGTTTCCCAGGGCTGCCTTCTGGAGAACCCCAGTGTTTTGCATATGTGACTCGTAATAATGAGTACCTGATGCTTTCCTGCACCTGGGAGGGCGGTGTCCCTCGGGCTCTGCTGTGGTGGGCTTCTAGTTCAGGAGACATGCAGGGAAC
>JAFFST010053956.1:218392-236023 GCA_022414735.1 Noturus placidus
AACTTCCGGAGAGAGTTTGCTGCACTGAAAGTAAAGTGGCTGAATAATTTTGCTCGCCCAATTTTTCAGTTTTTTATATGTTGAAAAAGTTTGAAATATCCAATAAATTTGGTTCCACTTCATGATTGTGTCCCACCTGTTGTTGATTCTTCACAAAAAATTACAGTTTTATATCTTTATGTTTGAGGCCTGAAATGTGGCAAAAGGTCGAACAATGCAAGGGGCCCGAATACTTTCACAAGGCACTGTAAATCCAGTCTTCCTGATATATAGTTTACACTGCTATTATGTCCTCCAGCAAACCCACCCTTTAAAGCTTATCCTGCTGTTATTGGAGCAGCCATTGGTGGCATTCTTCTGGCAACATTATCTACAGTCCTGTTCTTCATTTACATGCTGAGGAATCGCAACAAACATCCTCGTGAGTGCCACATTGTAATACAGCTACAGTATATACATTATATTAATTATTAATCATTAATAATGTATATATCACTACTTAATATGTTTCTCATATTACTACAGGTCTCCATAGTCTGATATTTGGCAAGTAAGTGAAGCCAATACACTTATTTTATAAGTAAATATCCTCATATAAATCCAAAGTGGGTGTAGCCTAAAATTAAAGGCTTTTTTTCTCTGTCTTTTTTTTTTTTTACCAAAAAAAAACCCATATAGCTTAATCGAAATCACTGTGACTCTGACCAGGCGATTACTAAAGATGAATGAATGAACATTTCCAATGAACATGGTATTTGTTTTGTGAGATACATATCTAATTATTTTTAGTGATGTTTTATTGGAGATTTCTTTCAGTTTTATTTCATTTTGTTTTGGAAGCCTCTCCTGCTCAACTCTAGTCTCAATCACATACCATGTGAACCTTTCTAAAAAAATAAAACCACAACAACAACAACAACAACAACAACAACAACAACAACAACAACAACAACAATAATAATAATAATAATAATAATAATAATTATTATTATTATTATTATTATTATTATTATTATTATTATTATAAATAGTGCATCTTCTGCTATCTGTATTTGTATCTTAGAACATTAGCTGTTCTAAATAATATTTTCATATTTGGCTACATCCCTAATACACATAGAATACATATATATGATACAGTATGTTATCTACAGTATATTCATAGTATAAAAAAAGCATATTATTATTTGATACAGGTGTGCTTATGCTTTTTTTAATAGGCAGAACAACCAGTCAAAAGAAAATATCAACGTCCCTGAGGATGAGGTTGTTGCAGGTGCAGAGGGAGAAGGACACACAGAAGAAGCAAATTCTCCAAATACAAATTCCAACAACCAACTTACATAGGCATTTCTTGACCTTAGAGTTTTATATCACAACTGACATTGTGCATTTGACTGTTGAAATAGCATTATATTCTGCTTCTTCCTCCTCCTCCTCTTATTCTTATTACTATTATATTGTCTGATACAGATTACTAACACTGGTCTCAAATAGAAAATTATATTCATGACACGAAGTCTTTAGGATTTCCCTTTGTGTCATATTATTTTATTTTCATTTTAAAATTCTTTTCCATGACAATCCATGGCATCGCAAAATAGCCATGTGCCTCTGCTCCTTCTCCCTCTTCCAAGGATTGAATTCATCACCACAATCATCACATTACACATTCGCAGATAATAAGCAAATTGGGGTTATTTTTGGTTACACTTGACACAAACATGCTCATTTCTGGAGGAAAATGTTTTTCCTCATATATATATATATATATATATATATATATATATATATATACAGTATGTGTATACTGTAGCTGAGATTTTGTTCAAAAATATGTAAATGAGATTTGCAATTTACAAACTTTCAATTAGAGTACTACATTACTTGCTACAACTGTTTGCATTTGTATTTGAATTAGTGGCAAGATGATTCCTCTGTTTTACATTTACATTTACATTTATTCATTTAGCAGACGCTTTTATCCAAAGCGACTTACAAATGAGACACACTCACACACCAATGGTAGCAGAGCTGCATGCAAGGTGCTAGCTTGCCATCGGGGGCAACTTAGGGTTCAGTGTCTTGCCCAAGGACACAAGGACCAACCCCACGATTAGTGGATTAGTGGACAACCCGCTCTACCAACTGAGCCACAGCCGCCCCAATGTTTTAATTAAAGATTTATACCCTGACTAAAGGTGACTGACTGACATTTTTATAAGCATGTTCATTTAATTTTGTTTAAAGATCAGAAAATAACCATGAACCTTATCAAAAAATGTAAAAAAAAAAAAAAAAAAATTCATTTAATTAAATTAAATTTTTAAAAATTGATGCCTTTTCATTTTAATACGAAAGATTTGAGTCCTAGATAAATGGGAGTCAAACAAAAATCTCTTTTTAATAGGTTGCTTTGAAGGTGAAGTCTTTGCTTTTAATAAAGTGTGCTTTGGTTTGTCACTTATTTCTTCTATTCTGACAATAGGCTAAATTGTGTTCTAATAAGTAATAATGAATTATTTTATATATTATTTGAACCCAAATCATAATACTATTAACAACAATAACAACAACAACAAAAAAAATTATAATAATAGGGCTACAATGACCACGATCTTGAAATGCATATAAAATATTACAGTGTGTAAGGAAAAAATTAATTTTTATTGTAATATATTTTGTTGTAATATAGTGATTCTTAGTACTTTATGACACCCATTGCTCAAGGAGGATTTATTCTATCGCAATATTCCAGACACTACCACAATAATAATTGTGATTTTAAGATTTGTAGGCTTTCAGCTTCAAATGTCAACACTGTATTAGAACTGTATTAGTCTGTATTTTTTAAAAAGAGACTTAAAACATATCTGTTTTGTCAGGCTTTTGGATCAAATTTTGAAAGTTAATGTTGTCTACTGTCTGTTTTTATTTATTTTTATTCTGTTTATTTTATTCTCTTATTCTGTTCAGCACTTTGGTCAGCTTTGCTGTATGAAATGTGCTATATAAATAAATTTTACTTACGTCATTTATTTATTTTTTTAAATCCTTGCTTTTGAGTGTAATGGAATGGTTTAATTTGGCTAGCGAGACTGATAGCACAGTTTATTTAAGGTTTTTTATCTGAGTTTTGACCTTCTTAAATGTGTTATGCTAAGAATGTCCTATCTAATTGGAAACTCCCTGCAGAACAACAGTCTTATGGGGAAAATTATTATTCAAGGGTAATTTAAATTGTTAATGGTTCTTGGCTCCCTAAAGGAGCCCTAACTGGAACCATCTCTGATAAGGAAACATTCTGTTGCAGAGATTTATATAGATGGACATTGATTAGTTCCCCAGAGGGACAAGCCACATAATCCTTAATGGTTCCATATTTAACCATATTTTTTGCTCTTGAAAAAATGTAGACTCTTGTGTTACAGAAAACTAGTAAAACCACAGAAGTAAGATATGATTGCCTGTCAACTGCTAGTTTCCATTATTATATTATAACAATTATTATTATTATTATTATTATTATTATTATTATTATGAATTAAGGTATTTTTGGGGCACATTTCTTTCAAAAATAAAACTTCACCATTGCGTCTTCAGTGCTTCTGATGCCGGGAGTAGATGAAGACTTTTATGTTAATTCGTACAGAATTCAGTGTACAGTGTACAACACTGTAGCTGTTCCAGCACGGAAAACATGGCGGACTGTTTGTAGCTCACTCAGGGGAGGATCTATGCTAATAGGGCAGAGTCTCTGGGTGGGGCACATTGTTCCAATGTGACATCACATTAGGGCAAAAATTAATATGGCTCATTTTGAGATACCGGCTGTGTACACAGTCTGTCGACACAGATTTATGTTCAAACGCCATTTAAAAGTGAATTTTGCATAATAGGTCACCTTTAAAACAAAAAAGTTAATTTAATAATAAAATAAATCTTTTGCACTACTGAAGATTTCTTACTGATTATAAATTAAAGGGTGGATATTACCTTAAAGAGCAAGATATAATTTCAGGATATTATCATATAGAAGCCTGTTTGGGATAGAGTTACACTGTTAATCAAAAGTTTTAAAACTTTTTTTTTTTTCATTTTATTGCCATTAAATAATAAAAAAAAACAACTATTCCATTAAATCCTTAAATCATCGTATTTAAGAATTATCACTGTCCACTCTCAGGTTGTAATGGGATTCTAACTGAGTGCTTTATTAAAGGAGTTTGGTGAAGCAGTTAATTTAAGACTGTTAGTTACTTTAAGCTTGGATTTGTCTTCAATTGATAATAGACAGTGTTATTTTCAGCTGTAACACAATGTTGTGTTCAATAAGTGCCTAATTAGAGGGATTCAGGGTGGCCTTTTGCAGTTACAGCTAGATTCCCCCCACCCCCCAATAAAATATTCATTTATATTTTGTAAATTTAGGGCATTTGACTTGATTTAATTTCTTAAACTAAACATTTTAAAAAGCTTGCAGCTTATGTACAAAAATAATCATAGTCTTTAGGTTAATTGTGTGTATTTGCCTTTGAGAAGGCACGGTTCAGTGTGTTTGTTCACATTACACAGATGCGTAACACGAGAACCTCATCAATGAATGTAGAGAGCTCTTAGTTTTCCTTCTCTGGCTGAACACAATAATGCTGTTGGTTGAAATATGAGTCTGTATTAGACATTAGGACAGTAGTGACCTCAAACAGAGAGATGGCTGAGCTCTCAGACTCAATCAGCATCTGTAATTAAATTACTATCATCTCATGGCATGAGTGTGCAAAGATTACAATGTTTAAACTACAGGGTGTCCCGAAACTCTCCATACACCGGGGAAATTAACACGTTTTAGCAAAAAGTCTTCCCATTTTCTGTTTATATTATATATGTTTTTTCCTGATAGTCTTTAAGAATGCTTTTTTTTTTTTTTTACAAAAAAAAGATCGGATTAGATTGGATCGCAAGGTTGCAATGCACTTTAACAGGAAACATGGCAAGCATATCACACATGACAGTGTTGCCAAAGTTATTAACAAATTCTAAAAGACTGGAAGTGTTGCAGACCAACCGAGAAGTGGACGTCTACGAACATCCCCTGACAAAGGCACAACCGATGTGGTATTCGCATAATTACTCCACTATGAATATAGACTTTTGGGACACCCTATAGACGTGTAGCCAAGATGGACGTAGCTAAGTCGCGGCTGTGGCTCAGTCGGTAGAGCGGGTTGTCCACTAATCCACTAATCGTGGGGTTGGTGGTTCGAATCCCGGCCCGGGTGATCCCATGCCGAAGTGTCCTTGGGCAAGACACTGAACCCTAAGTTGCCCCCGATGGCAAGCTAGCACCCTGCATGGAAGCTCTGCTACCATCGGCGTGTGAGTGTGTCTCATTTGTACGTCGCTTTGGATAAAAGCGTCTGCTAAATGAATAAATGTAATGTATGTAAGTCATGTCTTTAGTTATAACAGTTAAAATAACTGACAAGGTTAATATGAGGTGATAATTCATTGTAAACATTGTTTATTTCTGGCTCAGTGTAGTAGCAGATCTTTTTTTGTAATGCTGTCTCCACAGTGAAGGTGTGCTAGAAAAAGGTCATGAGCAGGGTCATTTTCTAGGAATGTAAAATCATTGTTTGGACAGTGTGTGTTGTAGGTGTAGGTAAGTCTCCTGCTTGCTGTGTGTGAAGCAATGGAAAGGTACAAGACCATAGATCCCAGTGTTCTGCTGAATAATGAATGAGACAGAGGTATCATCGCGTCATCTAAAACCCAGTCTCTCCACTCAACTCCACTGCATTCCTGCAAATGGAAAAGGGGGGATGGGGGTGAAGAGTGTGAGTGTGTGTGTGTGTGTGTGAGTGTGTGTGTGTGTGTGTGTGTGTGTGTGTGTGTGTGTGTGTGTGGAGGGGTAGGTGTCAGTGAATAATTCAAGCCAAATCAGTTTACAGAGACTCAATCTCACTGCCTGTGTACACCAGCTAAACACATTGCTTGGACAGGACACTGTTCATTTTCAGGATATTTGACTTTTTTTATGGTCCTTTTTTCCCTAAAGGATATGGCATTGGTCACCTGAGTGTCATGGCACCATGGTACACAGACTGTTAGGGCTGGCTGATTTCTCCCTAACTGTCTTCCTACTTCCTCTCCTTCTGCATGGTAAGAGGTCATGCACTAAGGTTAAATGAAACTTGGCATAAATGTAATAGCTGTGTTTTTTATTTGTTTGTCACAATGGATAAAATAAAAATGCACTGGGGAGATCTTAAAATTTAAAAAGATTGTTATGCTGAATTTTAGCACTATTGACAGTTAATGTTATCACGCCAAGGTTTATTTTCCAATAATAGCCCACCTCAAAGTGCTTTATTCCTTTTATACCATAGCAATTTACCCATTTATGGTTTATTAAGAAACAATAAATTGCATGTTATATTAATTTATAGTTGCATTTAATGTTGTGAAGCATCATTGAAACAAGTTCTTGTTATTGATTACATTATAATAATTGTTCTCTCACTAGCCTCTCTTTTAAAATATGTATATAATTAAAATGTATCATACTTAATCATATTACTTAACCATATTAACAAATATGCACAATTATTAATTCTTTTATGAGTGTCTGCCATACAAGTCCATAAGAAACTAAATTGTTACTATAGAAATGATAATTTATTAGAATGAGTGCATTGATGTGAATGTGTAATTTGCAGCTGTATTACTGCCTGAGCTGCTATTACAGAAAAGTCAACACCTTCTGACCAATCAGATTTGAGAATTCAGCAGCACTGTGGTATATCTGTTAGTAGGATCCCAGTTAATGTTACTTTATGCATGCGACTTGTGACTGTTTTTGCAGGTAAAATGTATAGATACCTGTAAACCTGGTAATACACTATGCTTTCAGGTCTGGAGATTGTGGACCCAGGGCAAGTCATCTATAGAGAGTCCAGGACCAATGGAGTGGTGGACAAAGGAGTGATCCTGGAATGTGGTCCAACTCTCCCTGATATCTACATCTGGAGCTTTACCAAACCAGGAACCGAGACGATTCGAGCTGTAGTGTATAACTTTGGGAAGGGTCCAAAACTCCAACAACTGGCCAAAGATTTGGGTGACCTGAACCTCATCAGTAACAGCGCCTCTATATCCATAGTGAAGCTTCCTCTAGCAGCAGAGGGCTTATACACCTGCCAGGCTCTCTATGACACCACAGATGGAGCCAAGCTTTACTATTACTATGTGTATCTGCGTGTTTTAGGTTAGTGACTAGTGCTCAGGGTGAGATCTAATACAGGATGAGCTCAAGAGTATTTCTTACATGAGAAAATCAATCTCTTAATGCGTCAGAGTCTACGTTTTCCACTAAATACTGATCAGCACAAGGTTTCAAGTTTAACTAGGAAAATAGATCAACCATGTAGAATAATATTTTATCAAGAGAGCTCTATTACCTGGTATAAAACCTTTTTAATTGAAACAAAGAAAAATTTATTATTTAGAATTTAGGGTGCATTTAATTTAGACCGCTATGGGTAATTTATAGCCATATCAAGTGCATTATGGGCAAACATTTAAAGTTTATTCTCCACTTGGAATAACTAACCCAAACTCATCCAACAAGATTTAATGCAGAACTGAGTATAAGGTCCATGTCAAGATTTCAAGTGTTCATTACTAATTCTTAAAGAGAATAAATATTGCCTCCAGAAATGTTACATTATTGTAGCTACAATTTTACTGCAAGTGATGATTGTAAAAACAGTTTTAAATTAACAAAAAATGTAAGTATAGTGATTTCCTTCAAACACTGTAACAGTTGGCATATTCAGGATATCCAATCTATTATAATTATTCTTGTTGTCTTGTTTTATTATCATTTAGCAAAGTATATTTATAGGTAGAATAGAAGTAGTAATTTGGCATATTTTGTCCATATCTAAGTGACCGAACAATGAATACAATGAATACAAGACCAACAGTGATATAGAAAATCTGGAACCACATATATTAATTTTGTTGTAAACAATGTGTAAAGATCTCCTCTGCTGATTTTGGCTAGATTAACTATAAAACCACAAAAAAAGATGCTGGTGATGACTTTATGAGCCCAAAAAGGTCATCTCAGAATGTCAGAATTTACCAGTCACAATTTTTAAAAAGTAAAATGGTCTGGAGGGTTCAAGATCTCTCTAAATCTGTATAGGTAATTACCCTGTGAGAAAACAAGATGTCAGCAAGATTACATAGATAGCTAAAGAAAAAGATGGTTAAGGCCAATCCAGTTGGCTATGCTTTTCAATACATAGCTAGCACACGTACAGTATCTATTTACTGAAGTCATTCTTGTTAGTTATTAAGAGTACCAACCGTAGTAATGCTAACATGTCTTACAGTGCCTGTGTCCAAACCCTACATCTTGTTGAGTGACTCCTCGCCAGTAGAGGGTGTATCAATGTGGATGCGCTGTGGTCTGGAGAATGGCACAGGTCCAATTCACTATGTTTGGGAACAGGAGAACCATAGTGGGCAGGTCAGCATACTGGCTGAGAGCGACAGCGATCTGATCAACATCACCTCAGTAAGCCGCAATCAAACAGGCTGGTTCAGGTGCCTGGCCAGGAATGAGGTCAATCAGCAGAGTGGTGATCGTATCTGGTTAGACGTCATATGTGAGTGAGAACTTGGACAATGTCTGGTTTCTTTTATACATCTACTCCATAAATTTTCAGTGACGTTTAGCAGTTCCTTACACAACTGTTCCATTTCTTTAGTTGGACCAGATCTGCCTCAGATTGATGTAACACCCTATTCAGTAACCGATCGAGGATACTCAGCTCTGGAGAGAGAGACTGTTTCCCTCCTATGTCAAGCTTCCTCCAACCCTCCCAGTCTGTATGTCTGGTTCTACAATAACTCCCAGGTCTACACCGGACCACAGCTCACCATCACCAAAATCCTACGAATGCACACAGGCTACTATGCCTGTCTGGCCCAGAACACTTACCTGAATACTCGCTCCAAGAAAACCATCACTCTCACCGTCTACTGTGAGTCTTCTACTGTCATGACTCATATGGATCATACAGTATGACCATTTCCTGTGTCCATACAACCTCTTCTGGTCAACCTCTAGTGTGGTCCTATCTGAACTTTACTTGTCTCTCATTCATACCTTTGCTTCCTATTAAACTTTCCCTTATACCCATGTATACACATACACACATTGTTCGATGTCCACTGACTGGGGATGTGCAGCAAAATATTGTTCTCTGTCTACAACAAGCGTCTGGATGAGGTAAAGACGACTTTCTGGCAGCTGTTAACTTGAAGGTATAGAGCTGTTATCATGACTAGCAACGGACGGCATTCTTGTCATGACCTCAAACCCACACTGAGAACAAAAATCATAGGGCTGTATTCAGAGGTCAGTTATACAAGTGTAGTAAGTTAATATCGATGAGGTGGTGGTAAGTGATAGAGGACCGGAAGGTTGTGAGTTAAAATTCCAGCACTGCCAAGCTGCCACTGCTGGGTCCTCAACCTCAACTGCTCAAAATGTATAAATGAGATGAATGTAAGTCAGTCTGGATAAGAGTGTCTGCCAAATGCCAGTGCCATAAATGTAATACCACAATTGTGCACATTGCTATTCAGAACTCAGACATAACTTTGGACTTAAGTGCAACTCAGATAGTTGCATGAGAATTGCATAAATGGGAGGTATGTCTCAGTAACATGCGATTCGGTACTTTGACATTCCTATTTTTCTTGTGCAAAATCCAGTCTCAGACACATTTACTTAAAAACATCTGACACCCTCGGGGCATGAACTATACCCAGGTGGTTTACATATTCTGAATGGAGCATCCAGATACTTGACTTATGTGTAAACCATTTCTAAATATGCTAAACTTGCCCCACATAAATATTGACATAACTTTTGAACTTACTTGTAAGTTGGCAACTCTGAATACAGCCCATAGTGCTTTGCCTGAGACTGACAAACTGCAATAGAATGGTTAAATATGTTAAGGTTGTTGAGATAAGAACCTGACTAAGTTAAGGATGTAGTAGTAAGATTTTGTCCTAAGTACAGTAATTGTTTCTATTTTTATCTTTTTAAAAAACTGGTGGTGTGGCCAAGGGTTGTGAGAACCCCCTTCAACAACTACAACATTTAATTTTCTGAAAAATACCACAAATTTTCTAGAAATGCTCTGTGCCTTTTACAAAAGGAATATATTAAATTGCAAAAAAATAGTTAAAATGCACTCAGTTATGTTGCCCATCAATGTATACCATGTCTCAGTTGCATTTCTGTATCAAAGGGTTGTTTTAAGGGGAGGGGGTGCTAGCCCCTCGTCCATCCCTCCTCCTTTCTCATCTGGGCTTGGAACTGGCAGTGGCGGAGTTGTATGCCATGTATTGTAACTAGCACAAAATATATTTTGCCTCTAGCTCTTAGTTTTACAAGCCCTGGCTTCTGTGGATCAGTTCCCTTCAGTGTTATTCAATGATTTTCTACTCACAGATCCACCAGATGGTGTTCCATATTGTTCTATCTTTCCAACTAATAACTACAATGACTTAGCGCTCATCTGTTCCTGGGAGGGGGGTTACCCTCCAGCTACCCTCAACTGGAGTCCATATGTGAATGGAGACAACTCACAAGGTGTCTCTAACATCACTCGGATTCAGTTAGGGCCTGAGACAGCTAACAACTCTGTATTCACCTGCGATGGCTCACATGTGGCACTTAGTTTCCCACAGCGCTGTAGCACCAAGACATGTGAGTACTACGGTTCACTGACCTAACCACAAAGTAGGTTTATAAATTTCAGAATGAATATTAAGTTATTGAAAAGTATCATAATTGAGTACTGAACTCAAGCCATGACATATTAGACATTTGTCCAAATATTCCTTGTGTCCCAGGGCTGCCGAATGAAGAACCCCACTGTTCTGCATATGCGACTCGTAATAACGAGTACCTAATGCTGTCCTGCTCCTGGGAAGGCGGTTTCCCTCGGGCTCTGCTGTGGTGGGCTTCTAGTTCAGGAGACATGCAGGGAACATCTGAGGAGAACTCCAACATTCTGGTCCTGCGGTCCAGTGCCACCTACAGTGGCAAAGCATTTGTTTGCCATGCCAAACATCCACTGGTTAAAGACAGCAAACAGTGCATGTTAAAATTGGGTAAGGACTGATCATTCAGAGGCAATATTTAGTTGCTGTTTTACAGTACTTATATATTGTAAGGCGTAAGAAGCAGTATCCTATCAGCCTGTCATTCTTTTTATCCATTGTTTCTTCCAGAGGCTCCAGTGTTAATGACTCAGCGCAGTGTTGTTTCAGTGTATGAGGGAAATGATGTCCAGCTCAACTGCATCTTGAGCAAAAACTATCCTGTGGTCACAGAGATTACTTGGTACAATAATATGAAACAAAAGGTGGGTGACAGTGGCACACCCAAGAAGTATGTTCTTCAGCAAGCTGCTGCCTGGTCCAACCTGACTGTCCGGGAAACAGATGGCATGGTGGACGGTGGACAGTACTGGTGTTCTGCTACCAATGCTGTTGGAGGAGCAGAGATTCCCATCTTACTGGTGGTGCTTAGTGAGTGTACAACAAGTTACTTCTGGAATTATTTCACTACACAGATGTCTTGTAGTGATTATTTTGTAGTGGATTTAGCTATTGAGTTATACAATTTGACAGTAGTAGAATTTTGACAGTAAAATGCTAGCTCTTATGGTTCTTGTCCTCCATCATTATCTTTAACTGATATTGTGTTAAAGCAGTTTTTGTTAAATTGATTGAACGTTGTCCAACTTTGTTTGTCAAACTAAATTGAGCAGTGGATTGCTGTGGCATTCCACAAAGGTACCATTCTGGGACAACTCTTGTTTCTTTCATATGTTAATGATATGCCAATGAGTTTCTTATTCCAGATATTCCAGGCTTTTGCTATTTTTATGTATTTATTTAATGATTATAATGATCTCTAATGAATGTCTCTAATGACCCAGGGATTTTGTGCAATTCCCTTTTGCTGTAATTCCTAGAAGCTTAATTGAAGTCAGAAAATGTATTAACCCCAAGTTTAAAATGTAATAAAGTTAATTATTTTAAATGTATAATAAGTCAAAGAACAGATTAATACAAGTAATAATAATAAAAAAATAATGGCAGTGCCCAAGTCAGAACTGGTTCATGAGCCATATTTGGTTTAATATAAAATAAATAAATAAATAAAATAGCTGCTTTCGTAACTATAACTACTTTTTTTTTAATGCATAATGAGCTGAGGCATGACTATGTGAACTTCTGAACTTGAAAACAATGCAACAGTAAATGCCAGTCAAATAAAATGAAGAATATGAGGTGTTTACTGAATACATATTACATGTCTACTTGTAAAGTGTTAATGACTGAATTTCCATTCAGGGTACCCAATGCCTCCAAATGTCACCATCATTAAGATTATGTTCAGCAATCGTCAACGGACAGATGTTAATGTGGAATGGCAGATCATGTCAGATGATGACTTTACTGGGTTCTTCATAGAGCGCCAAAATCTCCCATTCCCACTCTGGCAAAAAATGGTAGGAGATCTGGACCCCAGCATCCGAAGCTTCCAAATCACCAACCTGGATCCCTCTGGCACATATGGGTTCCGAATCACGGCTGTCAATCGCCGCACTATTGGACATCCCTCAGAGGTCAAGAGTCCAGGTGGGAACTGATGTGAAATTGTATCAGGTTGATAATAGCTACAGATTATCACTGGTACAGCCTTACCCGAAATGTAGCCAGTCAGCTAAGACATGTATTGGTGTCTGACATCTGTTCTTTCATTTTACACTGCAGCTACAAATCTAATGTAACTTCTAATGTAGCTACAGGTACTGGAAATATTGGCATGTCCAAATAAAACTCATTAGTCTATGTCATAGGTTCCCAACCCTGCTCCTGAAATATTTTTGTGTTTTCTCCTGATTCAACTAGTCAGCTAATTAACAGCTGAGCTGAAGTTGGTGCGTTAGATCAGAGCACATTAAAATGTGCAGAACAGCGGGTATTCCAAGTCCAGGCTTGGGAACCTGTAGTGTACATAATATGATTTTTTTTTTTTTTTTAAATCAAAATTTGGGAAGCGGGGTCTGGGAGTGCAATGATACCAAACTGTGCTAAATAAATTATTCCAATTGTTCAAGATGGCCAACCTCTACAGGGTCCAGCAACATGGTGAAATTTAATCATACTGTGTCCTAAACCACACTGGCAGATGAACTGGATGCAGTTTGAAGCACAAGTTAGCAACACTAGCCTTAGAAAATACAAAATTAAAGCAGTCGGACACTGAACATGTCTCTGAATAAACTTAACTCTGAATATACGTAACTATGTTTGATACAACAGTTTCTTTTAATTCCACTGATAGTAAGCAATCTAACAGAAATGGTACTTTTTTGTGTTTTGTTTTGTCTACTTAGGTGAAATGCACCATCACAAGTTCACCACTTAACCACAACAACAAACAAACCTCACACACTCACTCTGAAACCCTGTCTCTTTACATGATCTGTCTGTCATCTAATTCTTTGACCTTTCCTAACATTGCTGTTGGACTGTACTTTTTTTTTGTCTTTTTAAGAATAAAGGCTATGCCAATATAATAACAAATGCTATCTGAATTAAAGAGAAACATTATAATTTTCACATTAACTAGTTCAGCTCATAAAGAATTCAAACATTTATCTCTACTAGAGAATGTTAGTGAAATTATATCCAGATGGATAATAATCAAGGTTTGCTGTCTTCCAGCTCTTCCAGGCTTTAATGCTTATCCCGCCGTTATCGGAGCAGCTATTGGAGGCATGCTTGTGGCGACGATAGCTACAGTACTGCTGTTCATGTATGTCGTGAGGAATCGCAGCAACAACCCACGTAAGTGTAACATTGCAACAAGGGTATCGCGTTGCACCATATTTCCCTTATAATTTAGGATTAAGTCAGTGTGCAAATTTAATTTCATGTTAATCATTTCCTAATACGTGTTGCAAACTTATTTCTGCAGGACTTCATGATTTGATATTTGGCAGGTATGTATGACAAGCTGGAACTGTTATTCTTGAATATGAATATTGGAATCTTTTTATTTAGCACTAGTGTAAGTTTACGATGATGTTTGCGATTTCTACAAGTGTTTTAAACCTGTAATAATCATATAACTTCAAAGATGTTTAATGGATTTAACTATTCTATTATTGCTTTTTTTTTCTCTCTCTTTTTTTTTTAATGACAGTTTACAATTTTCTGGCCCTGAAATTAGCTCCGCCCACAGACAGAATAGACTTGCTCCTCTATGCACCTTTTCCTTAGGAAACAAATACCTGGGCAAATGTAGTTTCAGCTTAAGGTGTGGGGTCTACCTTATACAGGGTGTGCCTATCAATTTTTTGCATAGCAGTTGCAATTCACAACTTCACGGACAGCGGGTGCAAAAATTTCTTGATCCTTTAAATGTTAATTACTGTAATTGAATCTGATATAGAAAGCAAATTAAGTTGCTGTATATCCATTTAAAATGGCATATTTTCAAAATATTTTATTTATGATTTTACTCTCAGGCAAAACAGCCAGTCTAGAGAAAATATCAACTCCCCTGAGGATGATGTTGTTAGTGCATCAGATGCGGATGGAGGAGGAGAGACAAGTCAAGGTACCATACTCAAACCTACACAAAAATAATGTAATAAAAAGTGTTAAAAGGATTTGGAAATCTATTTTATTTGACATGATGTTAAGATTTACTATACATTCTCAACAGGCCAAACCTACTGCTCGTCAGTGCATACACTCAAATATTTTAACTGGTGTCTCGCGTTCCATTTCATAAGAATGGAGCTTGGACATAGTGTATGCTACCTTAATGGAAAAATCCATCCTAAAGAACTTTCTAATTAACGTGATAATTTTTTTTAGATCAAACTTCTATTCATTGACCTGCTTGTCTGTTTTCCCTTTGTTACCCACAATGACTTCTTTCTGATAGTGGTGCATTGAGGTTTAGTGCTCATGAGGGCGGCTGTGGCTCAGTCGGTAGAGCAGGTTGTCCACTAATCCAATAATCGTAGGGTTGGTGGTTCAAATCCCAGCCCGGATGATCCCATGCCGAAGTGTCCTTGGGCAAGACACTGAACCTTAAGTTGCCCCCAATGGCAAGCTAGCACCTTGCATGGCAGCTCTGCTACCATTGGTGTGTGAGTGTGATCTCATTTGTAAACCGCTTGTAAATATAAAATGATATTTCTGTAAAGCTGCTTTGAGACAATGTACCATTGTAAAAAGCGCTATATAAATTATTATTATTATTATGTTATCTCTACCTAAAGAGAGAAATGCAGCAGTGCTTTAGTCCTTTAGTCTTTCCAACTCTCTCCCGTCCTCATTTGTGCACTCATCTCAAACAGAAGCTCTAACACTTCAACTTTCAAGCTAATACCAGCATCAACCGTCAACACCATCAAACTTGTCATCTCGTAGATTGCTAGCTAGCCGAGCCTCTGCCGTAACTCAGCGAACTGTGTCATATAGTCTACATAGCTGCATTGGATTCTGGACATTTGGTTCAGAATCGTTTATTGTTTATACTCAATCTATCTTGAATTTCTCATTACTTTGAACCTCTCTGGAAAATGGTGAATGTGAAAAGAAGCTCTTGCTCTTTTATATTTAGGAGCTAACAGTGACACATGACCATTATCCTTTATGTTTGCTGAATTTTTGTTCTCTCACTCTCTTGTAATGTGCATCCTGTTATACCAGTGTGGCAGACAACCACTAAGTTCTCTTGGGAACAGTGAAAATACAGCAACAACCTACATCCAACAACATGCATTTTAACAACCACTAACCACAAAAATATCTAAAACTATGTCAAGATAAATGCATTTAATGTGCTTCAGGGTGGAATTTTCCTTTAAGATCAAGAGCATGGGGAAAGATTTGATGGTCCTGCTGTAGTAGGACCATAAGAGGAATTTATTTGCCAGTGAAGCAAAGCATGTTAAAATTATTACATTAGCCTATTTATGATTATATTGACATACAACCGTATAATATATTATACTGTACCATAATACACCAAATTATTGGAAATTTAATGGTAGTTGTGCTACCATTAAATTGCTATGGGAAAGCAATTAACCATGGGAAAGTACTAACAGCTATTAGCATAAACATAGCAGTGACTAGATTAAATACATATAAATAGAATAACAAGGCTTTCGATTTATACATTGCTATATAATTATGTGGGTTTAAGAATGGACATAGAGGAGGGAGTTTCCATGTTTGATGGAGGGACTGAGAGCAGGAAACGCTGTCAGATTTGGGCAAATGAGTATATGTTATTTATTTTTTAATTTAACTGGCATGTGCACATGATACATATGTGAGAAAAATCTCTGAGCACGCATCACTGCCATCTGCTGTTTCTGAGTTTTGTAATTCTCTGTGCATCCCCTGATAACATTTCTTTTCCCAGGACCATCTGTGGTGCTGCCACGACCCAGCGCAACACCCACAAATCTCCCCCCAGGAGATGAACCCGTCAATGTCACTATCACCGTCATGGCCTCGAGCTAGATCCCCCATGCAAACTGAAAGTTTTTATTTGATATAGAAATAAACGAAGTAAAATATGGGGAAAAAAACCCTAACTGGAGGATTTATGATGTTGGCACAGAGAAGACACACACACACACACACACACACACTGTTATATCTATATATGGTGCTTTAATGTTTGTGAATCCTTTCGAATTTTCCATATTTCTTCACAAATATGACCTAAAACATCATCAGATTTTCACACGAGTCCTAAAAGTAGGTAAAGAGAACCCAATTTAACAAACTAGACAAAACTATTATACTATTAACTATTATGGTCATTTATTTATTGAGGAAAATCATCCAATACTGTATTACATATCGGTGAGTGGCAAAAGTATGTGAACCTCACTCACACCGATTGTCATCACATTGATGCTTTTTAGTCATAAATTTCACACACTTTTAAAGATAATTTTGTAAAATCCAAATAAGCTTTACTTTAAAGAGTTTAAACAATGTTTTTCACGCTTGTTTGATGAACCATAAACAATTATTGCACATGGAACAGTCCTTAAGACATTAACAGTTTACAGACGGTAGGTGATTAAGGTCACAGTTACAGTAATTTAGGACACTAAAGACATATTTCTACTGAAAACACCAGAAGAAAGATGTCTAGGGTTCCTGCTCACCTGCATGAACATGCCATAGGCCGGCTGCAGGGAGGCATGAGGACTGCAGATGTGGCCAGAGCAATAAACTTCAATGTCTGTAATGTCAGACGCCTAAGACAGTGCTACAGGGAGACAGGAAATACAGCTGATCGTCCTTGCAGTGGAAAATTACATGTAACCATGTGTGTCCCCCAGACATGGACGAGGGGGAATAGTGGGTTAACATCTCAAAGCAAGAACTGACAAATGTGGTGCAGTCCATGAGGATTAGATGCACTGTAATACACCACATACTGACTGTTACTTTTGATATTGACCCCCCCCCCCC
>JAFFST010053957.1:18834-32109 GCA_022414735.1 Noturus placidus
GGCACTGGGGAACTACAGTTCATTGAGGGAACCATGAATGCCAACATGTACTGTGACATACTGAAGCAGAGCATGATCCCAGCATGTATTCCGGCATGATATTGACCCCAAACACACCTCCAAGATGACCACTGCCTTGCTAAAGAAGCTGATGGTGAAGGTGATGGACTGGCCAAGCATGTCTCCAGACCTAAACCCTATTAAGCATCTGTGTGGGGCATCCTCACCATCAAATGGAAGGTGGAGGAGCACAAGGTCTCTAACATCCACCACCCCCGTGATGTCATCATGAAGGAGTGGAAGAGGACTCCTTTGACCTGTGAAGCTCTGGTAAACTCCATGCCCAAGAGGGTTAAGGCAGTGCTGGAAAATAATGGTGGCCACAAAAAAATATTGACACTTTGGGCCCAATTTGGACATTTTCATTTAGGGGTGTACTCACTTTTGTTGCCAGCTGTTTAGACATTAATGCCTGTGTGTTGAGCTATTTTGAGGGGACAGCAAATTTACACTGTTACACAAGCTGTACACTCACTACGTTGTAGCAAAGTGTCATTTCTTCAGTGTTGTCACATTAAAATATATAATCAAATATTTACAAAGATGTGTAAATCTTTTGTGAGATACTGTAGATAACAATCAGTTTCTTGGTTTGCTTGCTGTTAGTTTGGACTGATTATTTGCTCTGCTAACAAATATAAAATAAATCCAACAAGATTATAAGAAGATTATTATCATAATCATCATAATGTTGACTCCATTATAATGTATTACCACCACGAGAGTAAATAATTATAGTAAAAATCAAACCATTTGCACTATTATATCATAGTTTCCACCCAGCTGCCAATAATATTGAATTGTTGACTGCTTTAAATGTAGCTTTCATACATCAAATGGTTGATCTTAATGTATATTGAAATGGAAATCAAATCAAAGAGAGCTGCACAGCTTTAATGTTGTATAGTAGAGATTAAAGGTCTCTCCCATGACCTCTGCTGTGAATAGTGGAAAATGACTGTGTGCAAATAAAATCTAATTCAAATTTCTAGTGAAAAATAGATGCTAATTTGCAGGAAAACCTTGACCCTATATTCAGTAAATGTAAAACCACTATAGATCATTTTTTTGGTATAGAATTGGACTGTGGCCATTTCATTCAGCAATGGCTAATCATAATCAGATAAGGAATAAAGGTGTTGTGTTTGGACGAGACTTTTAAGAGCTCACCATTTGCCACCATTCTGCCTTCATTAGAAATACATAGAACACAATGTAGCATTCATTATCTGCTCAGTTACTCAAATTGTTTAACTTCTTATACTTTCTGATTTACCTATTATTACCTCTGTAATTACACTAGTACACAAGGTTGTTTCGGACAAACCTTCATCTAACATGTTCATTTTGTCACAGCAGAAACTTTCTGTAGAATGCAAACAACTGTGAAATATCTTGTTATTTGGTTAGCACACAGGAAAGATAAATAATTATTAAAATTGGAGAGGAAATGTAAGTGTTTTCACATTTGTGTCAAATACTTCAGGCAAGTGATTAGGCTTATTTGGGGGTGGGGTTTATAAGCACATGTTTGCTTGTACATAGAATAATTCCTTTAGAACCGTAGATTGTTTTTTATATGTCAGTTTTTGTGCATGCAGGTTTACAAAATGGTAGGAACTATAGAACAGTATGTTAATCTATTTTCTATTTTTTTGTTAAAAAAAAAAAATTCCTTTGTTACCAACACTCAAGTGGTGATGATCAGTGCTTTTTATATACATGGCATAGAGCTCTTCTCATATCAGAAGCTTCAATCCTATGAAGTTCTTGTTTTATATCAAATTAAGGTGTTGTCTTCTCCGCTGACCATAATGTGACAAGTTGAACCAGTGCTCAGAGCAGATAGCTTCCCCACATGATGTGGACTGCACAGTGGTTCGGTTTAAGCAAGCCCAAGATCACCATTTTCAAGTGAGCCAGGAATCACTTCTCTGGACCATGTCTGTGCTCAAAAACAGCTTTCAAACGTCACCAAACTTACAGAAATCTCTGGAAAAATGTCCCAGTATCCAGAAAAAATCTGAAAATGTCCAAACTCTATACAATAAAGGTTCCAATTAGAAACCGTAAGGATGTCATAGGAGAGTACTTTTAAACTGCACAAAGATCTTTGGAGAACCACCTATTTACTGGTGCTTTACAGAACCCAGAAATGGTTCTTCACAGCAGTGCCACAAGGAACAATGTTATCGTAAATTCTCTAAACTCCCCCCCACAAAAAAAAAAAAAAAAAAAAAAAACTTAGTGCTTTAAGGAACTAAAGTAAAGTTCTTGAGAATGGAAAAGAACCTTTTCCAGTCCCACAAAGAACCATATTGGGTTCACTTTAGCCTAGGGATACCTTGAAGGACCGAAAAACTGGTCTGAAGAACCTATAATGAAAAAAAAAGACATTTAATCTCCAAAGAACCATGTAGCTCAATGCAAGAACCCTATACAATGAAAAATGTTTCTTGACAAGAAGAAGGGTCTTGGATCTATGAGAAGAAGAAGAACTATGGTGCTGTAAAGAACAATTAAATAACCTATATTTAAGAGCATAGAAAGCAAGCGTTCCCTCTTTTTCTGTAATATGTGTGATGGCCACTGTTTGCTGCAGTACTGCAGTAAGTAAAAGTCTCTCACCTTTAGAACACTGTGCTTGTCATTGTTAACAATAATCGTTAATAATGTGACAGTCTGGCAGATGGCTCACTGGATTGGAAGAATTAATGTTAATGCGGTCAACATGTACATTTGCTGCCTGAAATCATCTCTTACATGATATGTTGCTTATCTATCAATTTCCATCCTCATTATTTTGGAAAGCAATAACAGATTTGGAAGAATTACTGCAGCATGAGCCAACCTTTTAAAGTAATGAATGGTTAAGGTCAGGGAGAAAGGTGGAGTTAAAAGTCATTGTATTTCTTAGAACTTTTCACTTAATCACTCACATTTCATAATTTCATAACTTCGGATTTGGGGTTCAGCTATAATATTAGACTCTGTAAGATTTGGGAAAGATTAACATCATTTGCCAAAAATGAAAACATGCACAATTTGCCAAATCAATCAGCCAAGACATAGTTGGGATTTAAAATTAGTTTTGTTAGTTTGTACTGGAGCTACAGCACTGTTTCTAATAGGATACAATAGTTAAGTTTTAATTTGTATATTTAATAATTTCATTTTAATGCACACTTCCAGTCAAGATGTTTTTGGGCATGTGGAGTGTGTAAACACGTGGCTACATCACACCACTCTGTTGTTGATTTTCCTATAACAGACTGTAATGGTTCAAAAATAACATATCTGCAATGTTATACAAAAAAAAAAAATAGTTTGCTTCACAATGTTATGAACTTTCCTCACACGACCATTCCAATTAGTCAAAATCTAAAACTGTTGTAATGCATAAGTGTTAACTAAAAATGTAATAGCAATGTTGTAAGAACATTAACAAATGTTTTATAAAAAGTTTTCAGAACATCTGGAAAACAGGACAAATTGAACATGTTTGAACTAAAACTTTCTAGAACCGGAACATTCTGAAAACTTTAACTTAATCTAAAACTTTAATGTGTGAAGCTGACAGTTATTTTTTTTAAATATAGATGTACTTTTAAAACTTTTGACAGTTTCTACAGATGACAGTATATACAGTATGTGAGTTAATTATTATTATTATTATTATTATTATTATTATTATTATTATTATGTAATTTTCAAAATCCTGGATGGGTCTTATATTTTAAAGAATACATTTTATTTATTTATATATATATTTATTTATTTTGCCTATCATGGCAAAACATTATTCCACCCCCAAGCTCCCATGTCACTGTTGATTGCTTCGAGACCAGGAGAAATTTGGCATTGGAATTGATCCGATTTTTAAATTTAACAATTAGACACTGGCACCTACACTGTAATGGTGGGAAAGCACTAACAGATAACCTATCCCATTACTCTTTATGCAATTAATTCATTAACTCATGGAGTTATGCTTATGAATGCAGTTTTGCAGTAATTACCCTATTATAATTTGTAATTTGTGTAAATATGCTCAGTTTCTCTGAGGCTAAATGCACATGCACACCAGGATTACTGTGATTAATTATACAGTTGCAATCAAAATTATTCCACCCCCATTGCAAATCAGGTTTATTGTCCAAATTTACAGACTTTCAGCTGTTTGCAATGAATAAATCAAACAAAAGCAATTGAAATAGTTAAACACAATGAATGCTTCAAGTAGTTTCCCGAAATTCAACTGAAAATGCATCTTATAATGACTTCTCCAGTCTCAAAATTATTCAACGCCTTCATGGCAAGCATCTTTAGTACTTAGTAATGCACCCTTTTGCTGTTATGACCTGCTGCAAACGAGATGCATAGCTTCAGGCAGCCTTTCTGAGGAATCTTAGCCCATTCCTCATGAGCAATGGCCTCCAGATCAGTTATATTCTTGGGTTTGTGCGATGCAACCGCCTTCTTCAAATTTAACCAGAGATTTTCTATGCAAGAAATGTCAGGTGACTGTGATGGCTCTGTAGAATCTTCCAGGACATCTTCTGCAACCAAGATTTGGTGGAATTTGAGGTATGCTTTTTATCAATTGTCCTGTTGGAAGGTCCAATGATGCTCAAGCTTCAGCTTCCACACAGACAGCATGACATTTTCTCCTAGGATTTCCTGATACTTCAATGAATCCATCTTGCCTCCTACACACTGCCGGTTTCCAGTGATAGAGGATGCAAAAAAGCCCCAGACCATCACCAAGCCACCACCATGCTTGACTGTGGACAGAATGTTCTTTCTTCATTCTTCTTTCTCCAGATATACCACTGTTCCATCATCTGGAAAAGTTCCAGTTTTGTTTCATCCCTCCAGAGAACTGAATCCCAAATCTTCTGTGGCTTTTGTATATGATTTTAAGCCGACTTTTCTTGTGCTATTGGTCAGTAGTGGTGTATGTCTTGGAGTTCTGGCATAGAAACCTTCTGTGTTTAGTATGTGCCTTACTGTGATCACTGAAACCTTGGTGCCTGTTGCCACCAAGTCTTGCTGCAGGTCTTATGCAGTCACTCAAGGGGTTTTCATAACCTGCCTTCTCAGAAGTCTGGTTGCAGCCATTGATAGCTTCCTTTTTCTTCCCTGTCCAGGAATTTCATGAAATTTCTGCCCCTAGCTAGTTCAGGTATTTCATGTGTTCCATCTCAAGCACACCTGATGCAACTAATGAAGTCATTGCTTAGTTGCATCAGGTGTGCTTGAGACAACACATGTTTTGCATATTTGTGCTGTTGTGAGGAATTCTATTCAGGGACTTGAATAATTTTGGAGATTGGAGAAGACATTATAAGTTGCATTTTCAGTTGAATTTGGGAAAATCACTTGAAACATTCATTGTGTTGAACTATATCAATTGCTTTTGTTTGATTTGTTCACTGCAAACAGCTGGAAGTCTTTAAATTTTGACAATAAACCTGCTTTGGTCAGAAGGTGTTAAAATTTATTTTCTATAACAGCATTTCTGACAGTAGTGAAGCTGAAAATCAAAGGTTATTAAGGTGCTGGAAAACACATCAGTTTCGTGCTATGTGTAGAGAAGATGTCTCTTGTGTGGAATGATGACAAAACTGTAGCTTATAATCTCTGCACCGCCAAAATTTTACACTGGACATGAGCAGCAGCAAAATGGGAGTTTCAGCGGCGAGTCTAATTTTTTTTGCCGCGATGCTGGCTCTGCTCAAGCTGCTTTAAGAGGCTGTTACACAGCTGAAAGATTTAAATGAAGATGAGTTGACAAATATACATATACAGTATCTCAAAAAAGTAAGTACACCCCTCACATTTGTGTAAATATTTTATTATATTTTTTCATGTGACAATACTGAAGAAATGACACTTTGTCAGATCTTGTGCTTCTCCACTTTCCTTTTGAGGATGCCCCACAGATGCTCAATAAGGTTTAGGTCTGGAGACATGCTTGGCCAGTCCATCACCTTCACCCTCAGCTTCTTTAGCAAGGCAGTGGTCGTTATCATGCTGGAATACTGCCCGGCGGCCCAGTCTCCAAAGGTAGGGGATCATGCTCTGCTTCAGTATGTCACAGTACATGTTGGCATTCATGGTTCCCTCAAGGAATTGTTGCTCCCCAGTGCCGGCTGCACTCATGCAGCCCCGGACCATGACAGTCCCACCACCATGCCTGACTGTAGGCAAGACACACTTGTCTTTGTACTCCTCACCTGGTTGCCGCCACACACGCATGAAACCCATCTGAACCAAATAAGTTTATGCCGTTTATGCGGCGTATAGTCTGAGCACTGACACGCTGACCCCCCACCCCTTAAACCATTGCAGAAATGCTAGCCGCACTCACTCAACGTCTATTTCCCAAAGACAACCTCTAGTTATGACGCTCAGCATGTGCACTCAACTTCCTTGGTCGACCATGGCGAGGCCTGTTCTGAGTGGAACCTGTCCTGTTAAACCGCTGTATGGTCTTGACCACCGTGCTGCGGCTCAGTGTCAGGGTCTTGGCAATCTTCTTATAGTCTAGGTCATCTTTATGTAGCCCACACTTTAGGTGCCCACACTTTTTTGACTTGCAAACTACTTTTAACATGACCCGTCAAAGAGATCTAGCTACACTAAAAATGCGAAACATATATTTATTTGTATATATACTGAGTAAACTTCAAATATATATACACACAATATATGTTCATGTACCTTGCATAACTGCATGAGCCCTCTGGCACACTACAATTCAGTACATTTTTGGTCAGTACCTTACTGTGATGACTTGCACTGAATAGAATCAGCCAGGGTTGCATAGTCTGGACAGTAGCTGCTGGTAGCCAGCCTCAACCAGGCTTCCAAATGATGATCAGTCATTGTGGAATAGTATTTGGACTTAATAATCTTCATGTGGGAAAAGGCTGAGTCACATAAATAAGTAGAGCCAAATAATGCAGTCAAGGAGGTTGCACATTTCCTCATGTTTGGGTACTTTTCCCCTGTGAGTAAGTTCCAAAACAGTCCATGAGCCCTGGACTTTAGCTGAATGTCAGTCTGTAGTTTCAAAATCTCATCCTCCACTTCAGACGAGTTCAGGTGAAACAGCATTGCAATTTTCTATGCAAGTGAATCAACCTCGACATTGTCCCTAAATGGGTAGCACATGACTGTAGCGACTGGCTCCAGTAAAGCAAAGTCTTGAAAGCGTCTGTCAAACTCTGACTGACAGCTGTCAATCTGCTCCGTGTAGCATGCAATGTTAAATTGCGCACAGGCCTTCTGCTGCGTCTCCAGCTCTGATATGTGATTTTGGAAGTTCCCAAAATCATGGCGCTGCAGCTTTGAGGACAGAAGGTGCATTTTCCGTTTAAAGGCATTAACTGAGCTGATCATATTGACCACGGTTTTGTCTTTTCCTTGCAGCTCCAAACTAAACTCATTTAACATGTTGGTCAGATCGGTTAAAAATGCCAAGTCCAGCAGCCACTGATCATAATTGAGTTGCGAGTATTCTGCATGTTTAACAGCAAAAAGAAACTCCCTTATCTCTGGACAGAGCTCTCAAATCTCTCCAGGAATTTACCCCAACTAAGCCATCTCACATCAGTGTGTAGCAGGAGCTCCAACTGCTGGCAGTCTGCCGTTTCCAGATGTGTACGGAACAGCCGTCTTTGAAGTGATCTAGCACGTATTGAACAGGCTATCTTTGTTGACACATCCATGATCTCTTTCATGATTAGCATTTTTGTACAAAAGGCTTGTTGGTGTATTACGCAGTGGTAATTAAGGAAGTCAGGGAAAGCATTGTCTTCCCTGCACTTGGCAATGAATCCATTTGCTCTGCCAACCATTGCGGGCGCACTGTCTGTATTGACTGATATCAATTTGCACACTGGGAGCTGGGTTTTGTCAATGAAGTCTTTAAAAGACTGAAAAATGTCCTCACCGCATGATTTTGCTTGCTAGCCTTTAGTGCTGGCACGTTTGATCACACATGCGTTGTGAGAGAAAAGACGAGATCTCAGACTGGCTGCCCTGTATGTCAACGCTAACAACCATTTTTTTTAATGGGGATCTACCCGCACTTCCTTGCAATCGACCGGTTGATGGCGGTCGATGTATTGGGCACCACTGATGTACCGCAAGAATTCTTTTTTCAGATCCTCAGAGAGTTCTTTGCCATGTTGAATTTCCAGTAACCAGTATGAGGGAGTGTGAGAGCGATGACACCAAATTTAACACACCTTCTCCCCATTCACATCTGATACCTTGTAACACTAACAAGTTACATGACACCGAGGAGGGAAAATGGCCAATTTAGACATTTTTACATGGGGGTGTACTCACTTTTGTTTCCAGTGGTTTAGACATTAATGGCTGTGTGTTGAATTATTTTGAGGGAACAGCAAATTTACACTGTTACACAAGCTGTACACTCACTACTTTACATTGTAGCAAAGTGTCATTTCTTCAGTGTTGCCACATGAAAAGATATAATCAAATATTAACATAAATGTTAGGGGTATACTCACTTTTTGTGAGATACTATATTACCAGTTTGATATTCAATGATGAAGTAGAAATACTTTTGCTTGTGGTGAGTGAATGTGAGCCTAACAGGAGGTTTTTTAAAATTCAGTCAATCTTCAAAATTTAGTTAATGTGTTAATGTTAATTTGAGTAATGTGTTTTCTGTTTATGAGACCAGTTATTATGAAACAACTTGTTGAAATGGAGAGAATAAAGTTTTTATTTTTCTCAGAATTGTGGAATTAATTATTATTAATTTAACAGAAGGCATAAAAGGCAGAACTATCGGTATTTGTATTGGCCTATATCACTCTGAATAATCGGTTATTGGTATAAGCTTAGAAATTTAGTGTCGGTGCAGCTCTAGTTTATAATAATGTACTTGTTCTGATACGTTATTGTTTTTGTAATAACAGCTCATTCTCAGGGACGTGTATGGGGAACTCGTGTTTTTTCCTTAATTAATGATTATACAGTATATTAAAAATTGTAGTCATGCAGATGTGCAGTAACAGATGTTCAGATCTGGCTGCATATTTAAAGAAAAAGTAGAATGTCACTAAGAAACATGAGCTGTATTATCTCAGCTTCTCAACAGGCACAGATTGGACATAGTACAGGTGTGAATGCATGTGAGACAATTATCCAAAGTGTTCGGAGGCGGCTGTCCAGCGAAAAATCGCACATTTGTTGATATTTGTGTATAGCGATTGTTTCTTCGCCCAATTTGTACTGCCATTTCAGGTGTAAATGGAGAAATATGTTCACACCTCAATGCACATACACAGACTTTCTGACTTCCCTTGATCTTCATTTGAACCTCTCATCCATCATCCACTTGTAGCTTGAAAGGATATGCTCTCCTTCCTTGTACTGTGGGTGCAGATAGTTATTAAGATCCACGGATAGGGTCATAGTGATGGATCAGCCATTCCCCTTGCACCAGCATACTCTGTGACCCTGAGATGCCATTTTAAACCCCCACCTTCAGCGCTTTCCATGGTGATGAAAAGATTAATAGGAAAGCTATTACTGCTGACCCAGAGTCAGTGGACAAGGTGCATTTTGGTGATAACCTTAAATAACAGCTGACCTGGCAAGGCAAGAGGCCAGTACTGAGCATTGCAGACCATACAAATTTTATATTACAGAGTTGAACGGTGTGCGCAGGAGTGCTCTATAATTCAATAAAGCAGGATGATAGATCCTCCCAGGGTAATAATTTAAATGAGTCACAATGTGTAAATTTGTGAAGCTTGGGGTATTCTGCACTATAATAATCTTTTAAATGATCTTTGAAAAACATGTAACACACCACAAAGACAGTAACCCAAGCTGAGGTTCTAACTGGGAACCCTGGAGCTGTGAGGGGGCTAAATCAAAATCCATTGTCATGCTTGTATTCATTTTAAATATACACAGGTTACACATAATTATCTTAAAATAATACTTAGGTAATGTATTTCAATAACTTCTACCTCTGAAAATAACTATATACAATACATGTCATTATGAAAATGGAACAGATATATTAACATGGGCAAAGTGCTTTGATTGAACCTTGGTTATAAAACAAGTTATAAAAGTCTGAAATCCAGAAACCCTAATTCATGATGGACAATCAATTCTTCTGTACGTCCACGTGTGTGTTCCTCTATTCACTTTACATCTGAACAGTAAATGTTTCCCTCAGAATATGCTGTCATACAGTAATCATATATAGAGACAGGCCTTGTAGCTTCCAATCTATGATTTCAGAACAACAATGTAAAAGAAAACTCTGAGTTTTGTTCCAGTCTGAATACACAAAGCAATAATCAGTGACACAAAGAAACAGAAATAAAAGCTTTGCGGGGTTTGTTTATCTTTCCGTCTGCTGTAAAGAGAGAAAGTGTCTGTTATTTTGAGATGGCCGATTGCAGGATGTGGTCGGGAAAATGAAATTCGCCTCAGGAATCAATATTATAAAATTGTGTCTGCACAATCAAGACCAGGAACCCTCTCAACTAGGTATGGGAAAGTGGACAGAAAGAGAAAATATGAGTATAGTAAAAGTTATAGTATAATAAATGTATGTTATCAATAAACTTTTAGACATACCTATTTTTGTAGCAGACAGTCAGCTTTTGCAATCTTCACACCACAAGCTCAATGTGTTCTAATTAACACAAGGACCCGTAATGAAACCTCAGTGTATATTGTGGTTGAGCGCAGTAATCAAGGGGCCCTAGCATACATAGAATGTAATGTTGCTCAAATTGCTGATACCTCAAACCAAACAATCAAGGACACTTTGACAACAACATGAGTATAATGTTTTGAGGGGCTTTGCAGGAATTTGGGATGGGGTTAGCTACAATACTGTTGAGGTGAGTTTACAGTTAGGTATTGGTGTACCTTATCCTTAGCGCACTGTCTTCGCTACTGGTCTTAATATATGGCAGAATGTGTAAATTTTATTTTGTATTATTTGATTTGTGATTAGAAATGAAATTGTGGATAATTCTGAAAATTAATAGCACTCAATAGAGTTAATGTAGAACTTTGGTGACATTGTTCATGTGTCTGTTTTAGCCCAAATCGATATCTAGTTTCATGTAAGGTTTATACTATAAATGTTACATGCTCAAGGGGGCATGGTGGCATAGTGATTAGCATGTTTGCCTTGCACCTCCAGGGTTGGGAGTTCGATTTTCACCTCCGCCCTGTGTGCATGGAGTTTGCATGTTTTCCCTGTGCTTCGGGGGTTTTATCCAGGTACACCAATTTCCTCCTCCAGCGCAAAGACATGTGTTGTCGGCTGATTGGCATCTCCAGACCTGCAAACTCAGAAGAGGTGAAAAAGGTGACATTGGCATGTCCAGAGTGTCTGTAGTGTATAAATGGATGTGTGAATGTGTGTGTGATTGTGCCCTGCGATAGATTTGACACTGTCCAGGGTGTACCCCTACATCATTCAGTGCCTCATCCAAGATATAAGAGTGGTGATGCTTCCCATTTTCAACTAAACACTGGTATGCAAGTCATCTTGTTTTTTTCCTAAGGGATAAAGACCAAACGGTTGAGTTGGAAAAACTTTTATTCATGGAACCATGACCAGCGACCTAAAAAGTATTTATATACTCTTCCTATGTGTTCATGAACACTCTGACACTTTGATTGGACTGCTTAGCATTCTCTTGTATTTGGAAAATTACTTTTGTTTCTATTTTGAGCTGAACTGACTCTCCAGAATTACATCAGCGTGGTCAAAGAGGAATCTTGACCATTTGCTGTTTTGTTTGTTTACAGTTAAATTTATAGTAAATAATAATAATAGTCAAAGTTTATTTTAATTATTTTTGTTTCTTCAATTTTACTTTGTTACAAATTCATCCATAGTGAATAAACACATTTGTTAGTTCAACTGAAAACTGTCAATGCTAATTCTGTCACTTACTAAGGAGTGGGGGCATCTCTCTATCCTGTTAGATCCAGGGAGGGTGGGTGCTTGTAGTTAACTATACTTACCTTGTTATCAATACACACACTTCAGGTGGCTGAACAGAACAGATCCTGAAGCCCACCTCACCTCACCTTGAGCATCACTACGTTGCAACATGATAGGTACCAACATACAACCACAAGTTGTATAGAGACTAAAAGCATTGGGTGGGGGGACTAGGATCCTGTTGCTCACTCAATCTTCCTTAGTTAAGTGTTGAATAATTCCCCCATAAGGCGGTTGTACATTCCTTCCACAAGTGTATATGACCAAGTTGAAGCTCATACACAAATATTAAAAACCCAACTGTTGTTTCATGACTTTGAAGCATAAAACTGAGGAAAAAAAGGTTAATAAATTTTACATCTCTAAATTTAATACAGTAGCAAACACTAATCACGTTAACATGTAACCATGGTCAACACAATCAATCGTGTTTGTTTTTAATCCCCTAGTAACTTTCGATAAAGACAGACGTTAAAATCAGACAGAAATACGGATGCAGAGGGAGTCTTAAAATCAACACATTCTGAACTGACTGACGTTAGCTTACATGCTAACAATCGTACAAACTGGTTGGGGAAAGTTTGATGGGGTAACGTGAGGGAAAAAAAACATATCATAAGGCGCCGCACCAAAGATGTTGTATTGGGAAAAAGGTCACAACTGCTCGAGAGACGTTTGTGGTCTCACTCCAGTGTATGGGAAATTAGTGGATTTCTGATTCTTGTGAGGTTTAGGAGCCATACACATTTAGCACCTAAACCGCGTGGAAAACGCTTGGGCTCCCACGGTGTCTGCTGCTGGTAAGCGACGAGGAAGTTTTAGCACAGGATGGATTTACAGCACTGCAAATCCCTTGCAGAAGTTCTGCAACTAGGTTTATTTATGGAGAAGAGAGACAAAAAACGGTGTGTTTGGGCACACCCCACCCTTCAACCACATAGAAAACATGGAGAATTTCACCAGCGTGAAGCTTATTTCAGAGTGGACAAAGAGAAAGGGTGAAGCTGATTGTTTGGTTCTTGTCACGTGACCTGTGGTGTGTTTGCAGAACTCTGAAAAGTTGGGATTTTAAATCTTGAAAAAAAAAATGAACGTGTTGCACAGCATGAGCGCATCTACATTTAATATAACGAATAAAAGAACGGGCTCTTATTGTGCTAACAGTTTCAACCCCCCCCCCC
>JAFFST010053957.1:41950-57775 GCA_022414735.1 Noturus placidus
AAGTGAAGGAGTTCAAGTACCTCGGGGTCTTGTTCACGAGTGAGGGGACATGGGAGCGGGAAATTGGCCAGAGAATCGGCCCCCTGGGCGCCTCCCTAGGGAGGTATTCCAGGCACATCCAACTGGGAGGAGACCTCGGGGAAGACCCAGGACTAGGTGGAAAGACTATATTTCCACACTGACCTGGGAACGCCTCGGGATCCCCCAGTCAGAGCTGGTTAATGTTGCTCAAGAAAAGGAAGTTTGGGGTTCCTTGCTGGAGCTGCTACCCCCGCGATCCGATTACGGATAAGCGGTTGAGGATGGATGGATGGATGGATGGATGGATGTTTAAGCCTCACCCGCTCTGACAGCATAATGCTAACCCTAGTGACAACATTGGAGAAGTATTTAAATGTCACCTTTGACGTCATAGATAAAGCAGTATGCACCACTGGAATTGTAGTTTTAGAAGTGCACAATCAGTCGCATGCCTCGGGGCGGCTGTGGCTCAGTTGGTAGAGCGGGTTGTTCACTAATCAATAATCGTAGGGTTTGTGGTTCAAATCCTGGCCCAGATAATTCCACATGCCGAAGTGTCCTTGGGCAAGACACTGAACCCTAAGTTGTCTCCGATGGCAAGCTAGCACCTTGCATGGCAGCACTGCTACCATTGGTGTGTGAGTGTGTGTGTGAATGGTTGAATGAGACACAGTGTAAAGCGCTTTGGATAAAAGCGCTATATAAGTGCGCCATTTACCATTTACCATTTATGTACACGGCTCTAATAAAGATTTCTGTGACTGGAACATGGGTTAATTTGAAGTCATATGGCCCATGTACAGGCTGAAAAAAAAACGTCTATAGCCACTCAAAAATATTTATAAGTGATGTGGCTGAAATTAACTTTTGTAACTTTTCATACAAAATAAGTTGGAAAAACATTACAGCTTTGCCAGCATGAGACCATATTGCTGCATCATAGGGCATTCACGAACAGGTTTCAGGATTGACAACATTAATTTGTTTTGAAAAATTTCACAATAGAAAACAATGCATTGTGTCTAAAATATACACCTGCAGAGATTTAATTTGAAATTAAAGGTGGTATATATAAACAGAGGGCTATGCTTTATCTTAAGTTTCCATTCACATTACTTATGGCATTAATTAACAACACACCACAGTGCAATTGAGGTCTTGAATCAGAAGCATTCATTTTCTATAACCACACAACTCTGACAGGAATTCTGACTGTAACATAAATGTAAGGTTTATGTACATGAATGCGATCAATACAATATGCTATTATTCTTTTAGTAACAGCTCATAATCTATGCCTAAAAATAAATAAATAAAAATGTGCTGTTATTTAACAAATATTTGTTAAATATTTGCATATTTGTGGATATGGTGAAAGAAAGTCTTCAGGACTAAGGAATTTCTCAGTAACATGACTACCGTGGCTTCTTGAACAGACACTTTGTTCATGCTTTCTCATTAATATTTTTAAATAACGATGTCATTTGTTCACTAACGTTATAAAGGAGACAAATTTGACCAGTTTTGCATTCAGACACACTTTATCAGTGTGATCTCCTTCTGCTTTTGTCCCTTGACGGGAGGGAACTTTTAACGAAGACCTGCAATTTTACCATTTTAATATGCACTAATCTTTCCTTCTGATGTTCCTGCACTTTGGATCTGTACCCTGTGTGAGTAGTGGATTAAATAAATCATTGAGGTGATGCTGGATTAGAAGCAGTTATTAGCACCTTTGTGTTGTAGTGATTGCCAGGAGTTGAGCAGTGAGGGGTGACAGTGAAGGAGTGATGAAGAACACCCCAGTTCTCAAACTGCAGATACATACTAACAGAGGAGAAAGAATGAGGAAGATAGGGAGTCACAGAATTGCACCAAGATAACCAAAATAAACATATGTAATTTTTTTTACCTGGAAACCCCCACCGATGACTTTTCTTTCAGCAGAGTGAAAGTTTGAAATTATGGCCCTGTGCCATGCATGGGTTTATACATGTTTAAAAAATGGTGTTGCCATCCTTATGGAGGTCTGCAAATAGAGTCTCTGGATTTTCTGTCAGTCTCTTGTTTTTGTAAACTTTTCGTTTCATTTGAAATATCTTTTGGGTAGTTCAGTGGAATGGCCATCCACTTTGGGTTTGTGTGGGCCTAGGTTATGGGCAATTTGCACCTGTGCATTAGGTTGGGTGTGGATCATTCCTGCTATTGTTTTGGCCAAAACGTTTTCACACGTTCCTTTTCACACCTCCAACATGTAGGTAGGTTGGTGAGGTAGAGCTGAACCCTCATAGAGCAGCTGTTCAGTAGGGATAAATATGAGGTGAAAAGTAAAAGTAATAATATGAATACTTGAGTAAGAGTAATAACGTATGCAATGAGAAGACTACACAAGTTACTTCAGATCTGATTAAAATCAAGGGATCTCCTGAATTTCAGACTACATAGGGAACTCTCTCTCTCTCTAATCCTCCCAATATCTCTGATCCCAATATCAATGACAACCTCTTGCATTCTTGTGAGGCACTGATCCTCACAGCCACAATACAAAATCTAGGGGAACGCATTCTTGGAAGAGTGGAGGCTGTTATAGCAGCAAAAGCGGAACAATTAAATATTAATGCCCATGGCTTTGGAATGGGATATTCAATACTAAAGTGTCCACATACCTTTGGTCATATCGTGTATATCAGGGTGTCTAGTCAATTAAAATATTCAACATTTTGTAATGTTGTGTAACATTTAATTTTATCTGCCATGATCTTCTCTGCCTCCATTTGATTTAACGACCCAACTGAAATAAGAAATATGAAAAAAAAACAGACAGACCATTTCCTTTATTTAGCATTTAATTATTCCACAATTCACAGCCAACTGAATCCAATTAAATGTTTCTCCACAATAACTAGGTAATGGGGTTGCCAAAAAACTTTGTCTTCTTGTTCCTTTAACCCAAACCCTGAACTTGGACTTACAGTTTTTTTTTTTTTTTTTACAATTGTCCTCTTGTCCATCAATTCGTCCAATCTGTGGTCACATTTTCAAAACTCTTTAAAAAAATTAGCACAACATCTGTCTGTTGTGACCATACCATTAACATAACGTTGTTTTCACACAAAATTAAGACGTTTCTACAATGGTTACATTTTCTTTACATACAAGCTTACCTAATACCAAAATCACAGATCTTTATAATCTTTTTTATTTATTTATTTATTTATTTATTTATTTATTTATTATTATTATTATTATTATTATTATTATTATTATTATTTTCTTTTACAAATGCTTTTAAACACAGCATGCCAGAAATGAAGACCTAATGTTCCAAACCATAAATACAGTATAAAGCCTCTACTTCTTCAACAATATCAGCTCAAAATGAATGACAAAAAGATTTTAAAAGAATATTCAAACAGCTGATAAGCATTTTTTTTTAAATTACTGATCATAGAAACAGCTGATTCCAATCTCAAACAGAGACATAGCCAGGTGTTGAAGTCTTTCCATTACATGGACATTGTTCTAGGAGATCTGGATCTCTGGAATTTGTAGTCTCAGCCCTGCCGTTATTTTACATTTACATTACATTACATTTATTCACTTAGCAGATGCTTTTAGCCAAAGCGACTTACAAATGAGAAAAATACAACAAAGTGATATATCAAGCAGAGAAAAATACAAGTAGTGCTACTATACAAGATACATTAATTGAGTTCCAGAAGAAGCGCAGTGCACAGAGTAGAGGTGTAAGTGCCATTTTTTATTTTTATTTATTTTTATTTTTTTTATGAGTTGGTTAGGTGTTCACAGAACAGGTGGGTCTTTAGCTGTTTTTTGAAGATGGTGAGAGATTCTATGGTCTGGATTGAGGTTGGAAGTTCATTCCACCACTGAGGAACAGTTAGTGTGAAGGTTCTGGAAAGGGACCTGCACCATGCTGAGTAGGAACTACTAAACATCGGTCGCTAAATGATCGCTGATTGCGTGAGGGATCTTTCAATCTGCAAAATATTTCTTGCTTAATGTAAATACAAGCTGATATAATATGTCAAGTTAGTATGTTATAACTGCCTTGAAATATGTGTTAGGATTAAACTATATGAGAACTTTCAACCTTGACAGCCTGGGGAAACAAAACCGTATAAGGAGAAAAAGAGGACCAAGAAAGCCAAAGGTGAGAAACCAGTCCCGATGTACCCAGCGATATGGAGGAAGATGGACTGGAAAATCTTCCGGACTGGGGGCCATTAATAATGCCAATCCCGACATCACGCTTCTCCAGCGAGACCTGCAAACTTTACAACTCGACACGATGGATGTGAAGAGAACTGAGGAACGATTATTGGAAAGTAAAAGTTTAATGACAAAATATGATAGGATAATGAGTGTTTTGAATAGAAAGGGGGCTGAAGTTGCAATGTTAAAAGACCGAGCTAAATTTAGATGTGCGGAGAGCATTAGGTGACTAAATCAGAAAAAATTTAAAAAGAAGCACATATTTGTCTTGAGAAACCAAGACCATCTGCTTTCACTGCACAGGTGAATGAACTGGAAAGATTGATAAAACAAATCGATATGAAACTAAAACACACCATTGAAACATGAAGAACATGCATCTTGTTTTCTCAAACAACACAACTTCTTGTTTTTCTCAAACAACACAGCTTCCTGTTTTTCTCTTAAGAAAGCGAGCTAGCGCTGTATGCTCTTATGTGAAATGACTGCCACATTCCTGTTTTTCTCTTAAGAAAGCGAGCTAGCGCTGTATGCTCTTCTGTGAAATGACTGCTATATTCTAGTTTTTCTCTTCAGAAAGTTGGCTGGGGCACAAAAACTGCATGATATTTTGAGCATCAAGCTTAGACTCTAGCGCCTGAAACCGCAATAGACAAAGGTATAAATACTTAGAAGAAGCCAGCATAGAGCCGCCACTTTTTCGGGTGAAGATTTGGTCATTTTAAGTTCTTGTAAAAGAATACCACTATTCAAATCCAATCAAGGTCAAAGGTTTTTTTTCTTGATTTTTCTTTATATTCTGAGTTAAGATAATTGTAATCCTTTTGTTCTTTAATAAACCGAAGTCCATACAAAGGACGATACCTCACTGCAAGAGTACGACTCCTTTTGTTATCAATATCTTCAGAGTACCAGAAAGGACTTCAAAGGGTTCTCGAGCCCAGAGACATGAAGGCTTCACTTCCTGAAAAGGTAAGAGAAAGTAATTCTACAAGCTCTATCAATTATATGATAAGAGTAGCGGGTAGAACACAGAACACTGGGATAAGGAATTCCAGGAAAACTCAACAACATACACAGTAAAAAGGCACTCTTTGGATTGGTTTTGTTCAAAACAACACAAAACAACACAGAGGAGCAGAAAAAGAATCAAAATGTCTGGACGAGGGAGAGGACTAGTTGGACCAGGGAGAAAACTAGAAGAAGAAAGCTTCTCAGTGATGACAAAGCAATAAATCTGAGAGAAATTCAGACCAAAATGTTAGAGGACAACCTTGTATACCAGAAAGTGGAAAGTATCAACCTGGCTAACGTTACTCGGACTCTGACCAACAACAGAATTTGATTGAAACAGTTGTACATGGTTCCCTTTGAAAGAAATATTGATCAGGTCAAGGAATTTTTTATCAACGCATCATCCATCCACCCATCCATCCATCTTCAACCACTTACGGCACCTGTGAACTGCGCCATCAGCCTTATTATCTTCAGCAAAGACTGTCAGTTGCATGTCAGTTGTTTGTGTAAAGAAACAAAAAGGCACTTAATTTCCTCTCTATCTTTTCTCAAAATCTCAGAACATTTCTATCCCTTTAAAAAAAGGCAGAGGCAGTTAGCCATCTCCGGTTTGGGGGATCTCTGATGGATCTGGAAGAGGAGCCGGAGATGAGCGCTACTCTACTCTTGCTCTGTCTTCCGGGTTCAGCGCTCCTCGGGATTTTGGAGCTTGTGTCGCAACTCATCCTTCCGCTATGGAAAGCCAAATGGGAAAACAAACAAACAAACAAAAACACCACACACATAAAAATAATAGTAATAATTGTTCTCTGACTTGAAGTAATTACTAAGGCTGGATGGCTTTTTTCTCCCCAGTGAAAGTAAATCCCGCACACTGCAGAAAACTCCCCTTTTTTCCAGAAGTGCATGACAAAATATCAAGCTTCTGGGGCAAAACCATGCATGAGCCGTATTTATAACCCCACAATGCTGGATTATTCGGCCATTGTGGGGAATGAACGGCATGGCTATTTAGCCATGCTGAGGGAGGAGGAGGCGCTTTGACATTCAAGCCACCATATAAGGCCACAGTGGCATTGGTGGGCAAGGCCTATGCAGTAGTAGTCTTGCTTGTGGGTCACTGCAGACAATGACAGTGTTGCAGGCCTACCAAGCAGACCTGCTGAGTGAGCTCAACATATGGTGGCATTCAGTCAGTTCCTTCCCTGTTGTGTCGAGTGTCACAGCACTAGTGCGAGGGAGAATCAGAAGGCGAGTATGGCATCCCGCCAACCCCGCAAACTGCCAGGGGAACCGGGCGGCCACAGTCGTGTCCTGCTACTGATCTGAGAATGGTCATAAAGGCCAAGCAGGCAAAGAAGAGTAGTCCTGAGGGGTCGTGGAGGGACGTATCAGGGGACATGAGGTTGTTAAGGCAGTTAGCCCCCAGTGCTACCCCCTAGGGCTAGGGCCACCCCTAGCCAAGGCTATTCCAAGTTTTCAGTGTTCTCTGGTCAGCGATCTGTCAAAGGGCAATGAACATCTGATGCTTTTCCTCCAATAGAATGTGGCATAGCTAACGTCACTAAAATACCATCTGGAAGCGTGGAAACTACTGCCAAATGTGTCTCCATGGGTTCTGTGTACCATAGAAAAGGGTTACCAGGTCCAGTTCAGAGCTTGACCCCCCCGGTTCAGAGGTGTGCTCACCACAGTAGTCAGCACAGGCCAGAGCCCGACGTTAGTGCAGGAAGTAAGATCCTTCTTGGACAAAGGGGCCATAGAACATGTACCCTGTTCCCTGAGGGAGGGAGGTTTTTACAGCCGCTATTTCCTGGTCCACAAAAAATAGAAGAGTATATGGGCAATTTTAGATCTGCGCCATCTGAACTGTACTCTTCAGACATACAGGTTCAAGATGCTGACACACAAACTTATTGTTTCACAGATTCAGTTTGAGGATTGGTTTGTGATGACGGATCTAAAAGGTGCATATTTCCACATAGAAATATTGTTAGCTTTATCCCCTTGCACCTTCACAAAGTGCATGGATGTCACTCCGGCTCCATTGTGACTCCAGGGCATCTGTCTACTAAACGACCTGGATGACTGGTTATTTCTAGCATGATCCAGAGAACTGGCAGTTCAACATTAAGATGTTGTTCTCGCCCACATGAAGAGCTTGGGGCTCAGGTTGAACCTCAGAAAAGTAGGCTTTCCCCAGTGCAGTGGAAAATTTTTTTTGAAGGCGTTTCTATCCCCAACATGCATAGGGTCAATCCTATCAACACTTAGCAAGATAAAGCTGGATCTTGGGAGACTTTTGGAGCTTATGGGCCTATTGCACAGGACACTGTTCAGTGGTGGCTGAGAAGTTGGGGTTTCATCCAAGGACAAAATCTCTGAGAGTAATCAGTGTCATGTGGCGATGACTACGTGGTCTGAAAATTTGAGTGTCCCCGGTTTCTAGCCTTGGGTACACTCTAGGGGTGTCTCCTTAGTGCAAGATGGTAATGACAGACACCTCCCTCATGGTCTGATGCACAGTCTTAGACAGCTGTCCAGCTTAAAGTCTCTGGAGTGGCCCTCATCTGGAGCAGAATATAAATTGCCTAGAAATTAGTATTAATATTTCTAGCACTGAAATTCCTTCTTCATCAATTGAGAGGTCACCATGTGTTTACAGACAACACACTCTCATATATTGACCACCAGGAAGGATTAGGTCTGCGCCCCCTGTTTAGGCAGGCACAACTAAATCTTCTCTGGGCAGAAGAAAAGTTGGTCAGTGAGTACACTGTGCATTCTGGGAATATGGGGGCAGACATCCTGTTGAGGCAGGGGCTGAGGCCCAGGAATTAATTCCTCCATCCACAAGTGGTGGAGTCCATATTGCCTCAGAGGAGACAACACATAGCCCGCTGTGGTTTGCCCTCAGTCCTGCTGCCCAATTAGAGCTGGATGTCATGGTGCACATGTGGCCAAGGTCACATCTGTACGCTTTCCCCCGATCAATCTGCTCCCACAAGTTCTATTGAGAGTTTGCCAAGACAATCTATGTCTGCTGCTAGTAGCACCTTATTAGCCAGATCAAATACGGTTCTCAGAGATAATATCCCTGCTCGATGGCACTCGTTGTGAGAGTCACATCCACACGGATCCACTGTAGATCCAGTGAACTGTACAATAGCTACAGTCCTGGAGTTCTTACAAGAACTTTTCTCAGCAGGATTGGCTCCTTCGACAATCAGGGTTTACGTGGCCGCCATTTCGGCAAGCCACGCCTCTGTTGATAGACATCTTAGAAGTTCGAGGTTTATGTGTGGTATCAGGTGGCTGAGGCCCATCTGCAGGCTGCACATTCCTTCCTGGGACCTTCTGTGGTCCTGGAAGGTCTGTCAGGGACCCAATTTCAGCCCTTAGAGTCAGCCACTGAGAAGCTTCTGACTCTAAAGGTAGCTCTTCTGCTGGCCCTGACATCTCTCAAGCCAATAGGAGATTTACAAGCTCTGTCTGTTGCTCCTTCCTGCCTTGACTTTGCCCCTGGATTAGCCAAGGCCTTTCTGCATCCTATGCTGGATTATATTCGTAAGGTGCATACATCGGCTGCCCACCCTGTGGTGGTGAAGGCTTTCTGCCCTTCTCCATTCCCCACACCGGAACAAGAGAAAATGCACCTGTTGTGTTCAGTAAAGGCTCTCTGTACTTATGTTCACTGCTCTGGCCAGTGGCGTAAGTCAGAGCAGCTGCTGGTCTCTAATTGGATAGTGGAAGCAATCTCTATTGCTTATGAGGTGCTATCTATTGTTCGCTATGCCTTTGGGCATAATGGTTCATTCCACTAGGGCAGTCACCTCCGCGAAGGCTTTGTCCAAAGGGGTATACTTACAGGATATGTGTACTGCTGCAGGGTGGTCTACGCTACACACATTCATTCGTTATTACAGCCTAGATATTCAGTGATATATCTTGCAGTGACCCTCGGTCTTGGGTCGTTTTGAACAGGCCATACCCTTGATATGAGTGGGTATTCTCGTTCCCAAAGTGTTATGCTAAATGCAACATCGAAGTTCCCTTTGAAAGGGAATGTCTGGGTCACGCATGTAACCCTGTTCCGTGAGAAGGGAACGAGACATTGCATAGCTTTGTCATACCAGGGCAGGCCTGTGAATTGCATCTTTGCTTCAGATAATAGAGGCTGATGGCGTGATTCACATATTTATATCATGCGGCGCGCTTAATTGCAGGTCACCTGATCATGGCAGGCCTACAAATAGGCATGATTTTATACAAGCTTCAGATGCAGGTCATGTGTGAGAAGTGCTCCCCATAGTGTTATGCAAAATGGAACGTCTCGTTCCCTTCTCAGGGAACAGGGTTACAGTGAGGGAAAAAAGTATTTGATCCCCTGCTGATTTTGTATGTTTGCCCACTAACAAAGAAATGATCAGTCTACAATTTGACCCCTCTGCAAAACATGACTTAGTACAGAGAATATTGTTCTAATATGAAAGAAAATGAGTGAGAAGGCAAATAGAAGTGTTAAAACCCAGCAGGTGTAGTGGAAACGAAGAAGTAAAACACTCAATCAGCGGGACAAACTATTTTGTGGGGGTAGCAGATATGTGTGTGTGTGTGTGTGTGTGTTTGTTTGTGTATTATTGGGAGGCAAATCCAGGCTGTTCTCCAGAGACATGCTGTTTGTGCCTGCTCTTTAATGAAAACTATATTTCACACCATGGAGAATGGAAAACTCTTATAAAATCTCTCTCTCAGGCAAACACACACACACACACACACACACACACACACACACATACTTTCACTTGATCACAGCCTCTCTTGCTCCTTTTCCTTTCTCTCACTTTTCACCTCGGTGACCAGCAAATCTGACCCAGATCGTAATCTATATAGTTAACTTGGATCCTACAGATGTAAAATCCTATGCACATACAAAACATTTTGCATGCTTTCGCTTGAAAGTTTGTGAAGCCTTTAGAATTTTATAAATTATAATTTATCATCAGATTTTTCCACAGGTCTTAAAAGTAAATAAATTGAACCCAATTAAACAAATGAGACAATTTTATACTTGGTAATTTATTTATTGAGGAAAATGATCCAATATTACATATCTGTGATTGGCAAACGTATGTGAACCTTTTCTTTCAGTATCTAGTGTGACCCCCTTGTGCAGCAATATCAGCAACTAAACGTTTCCAGTAACTGTTGATCAGTCCTGCACATCGGCTTGGAGGAATTTTAGCCCATTCCTCAGTACAGAACAGCTTAAACTCTTGGCATGTTGGTGGGTTTTCTCACATGAACTGCTTGCTTTAGGTGCTTTCTGTTGAATTAAGATCAGGACTTTGATTTATTTTTCTACCATTCTTTAGTAGAATGACTTGTGTGCTTAGGGTTGTTGTCTTGCTGCATGATCGCCTGAGATCTCTTGATCTCTCATCTCTTGAGATTCAATTCATGGTAATTTGCTGGTATAATTCAGAATTCATTGTTCTATCAATGATAGCAAGCGATCCTAGCCAAGATGCAGCAAAACAGACCTGAAACACGACACTACCATGACCATGTTTCACAGATGGAATAAGGTTCTTATGCTGGAATGCAGTGTTTTCCTTTCTCCAAACATAACACTTGACATTTAAACCAAAAATTCTATTTTGTCTAATCTTTCCACAAAACATTTTTTCCAATAGCCTTCTAGCTTGACCATGTGATTGTTAGCAATCTGCAGAAGGGCAGTAATGTTGTTTATTGAGAGCAGAGGCTTTCTCCTTTCAATCCTGTCAAGCACACCATTGTTGTTCAGTGTTCCCTTTCAAAGGGAGCGCACGTTGCGCAAGCTTCATGCTGTGGGAACGTCTCAGGGCGTAACCGGTAACTGAAGTCTGTGTAAAATCACATCCGTTTATTGCGACTCTTCACTCTTCTGCTGTTTTTTTCTTTTTTAAAAAAAAGAGTGAATTCATATAGAGAATTCACAGAGTGTCTTACTCCCTGCTATATAAAAAAGAAGATATATTACAGAGGGGGATGGACATATATTCTGTGTGAAGTGTATGAGAGTGGAGCATGCTGCGGCAACCCTTGAGGGGGCTGACTGCACTCATTGTGAACACATCACAATGAAGTAGCTCAGCTCTCTCACTTCTCAGCTTAAGCAAGATGGGTTGTGGAACCTCAAGAATGCTGCTCTAGCTCTTGTTCTTTCCTCCAGATCTGACTCTCTGGTACTGGGTTCTGAAGCTCACAAAGCGACACCCTGCCCACTGTGGTTCCTCCTAACTCTGCACTGAAGAAAAAAGGTTAGGGCTAGATGCCATGGTGCACATGTGGCTGAGGTCATGTTTGTATGCCTTTTCACTGATCACTTTGCTCTCACAGGCTCTAGCAAGAGTTCACCAAGGCCACCTATGTCTGCTGCTAGTAACATGTTACTGGCCAGCTCAAACATGGTTCTGTGAGATAACATCTCTGCTGGATGGCACTCTTTGGGAGATTTCCAATTGTAAGTATCTATTGTCTCATAACCCAGAAGTTTAATTTATCACCCTCAGCCAGATCTATGCAAACTGTGAGTCTGGCCCCTGAGGGGCACCAGCTCATAGACTCCGGTCTCTCAATTGAGGTTTTAGGAACTATGTTAACCCTAGAGCACCATCCACGAAAAAATTGCATGCGTTCAAGTGGCAACTTTTTGTAATGTGGTGTGTGGAATGTCAGTTAGACTCAGTAAACTGCGCAATAGCTACAGCCCTGAAGTCCTTACAGGAACATTTTTCAGCAGGGTTGGCTCCTTCTACAATTAGGGTCTATGTGGCTGCCATTTTGGCCAGCCACACCCCTAATGATGGAGCCTCTGTAGGGCAATTGAACAGCTGATTTTGGATGATTTACTGCAGTTTCCGAAAGCAGAGGTGTAGACACCACCAATTTAGAGCTCGAGAATGCAAGTGTGAGATGCATTTTGCTCATTAAGTCGAGTCCTAACAGATTATAATGTTTATTCCAAAAAGGCCATAGGGGAAGCCATTCCATATAACATTTTGACATATATATAAATTCATAATCCCAAGACGGATCACCTTCCCCGTCATAAACCATTCGTTTCATCTGAGCAAATACACGCGGCTCAAAGGAGCCATGAAGTGAAATTATTTGGAGTTGCGGCGAGCTTGCCATTGACCAGTCGTGTAAACAATCTACATAGGGAATATTGTACATTCCGTATCATACCAGGAGACGGGGGAGCTGGGGTGGACAAAGACCCTATCATAGCTTGGAAACTGGAAACAAAACGCACAATAACCCAATAATAATACTAATATAACACTCCTAGGTAAAGCACACAATCGCAAATTCTATGTAATATACTACAGCTTATAAACACAATTGTTAGGCAGGCATAGACCAGAGTGTAGATTATAGACAGACAGATAATCACTCAATTATACCACAACGGTTCGGATACACTGCACCAGGGAAGAAAGAAAAACACTTACCTTGGTCCAGAGTATCTCACTTCTGACACCAGATAAGGAATAAGAGATAAGGAATATCAGATTATGTCTTTCAGTCCTTTGTCATGACTTTTCAGCCTTTTACTTCTATTAACTATTAGTTATGTGCTATGTGTGGTTGACCGCAGAGTGTTCAGGCACCTGGAGAGTCTAAATGAACACACTGACACATGCTGTTTACAGAGGCTTCCGGTTTATGCAAAACAGGAGTATTTATACACATAGTTAAGCAGTAGTGCGTAGGCAGGTTTCTACCTGTGCAGGTGCGAGACAGAGAGACAAAATACACAGCACACAGTCATAATACAAGAAATAAGTCTTTTCAAGGTATGAAAATACATGTGTCAGCTATAATATAGGATGGCAGTTGATCAGCTTAATGAAAAAGGTAATTAAATGAATACATTCATCATAGGTATTTGATAGCACAGAGACACACAAACAGAAGCTATAACCCAGTATTCCCCGTATCTAAGGTGTCTTAATAGCAGTTCATAATATAAGAGAGTACATGAAACAAGAGAATTCCCATCAGGTACCCTTATTGGATGTGTGTGCTGCAGCGAGGTGGTCTATGCTGTACACATTCCTTTGGTATTACAGTTTGTTTAGGGATCTTGCAGTGACCTTCAGACACAGACCTTTTTGGACAGACCATATCCTCAGTATGACGGAGTGGGTATACTCATTGAGTTCCCTTTGAAAGGGAATGTCTGGGTTACGCATCTTACCCTGTTCCCTGAGAAGGGAACAAGATGTTGCATATCTTTATCATACTGGGGTATGCTTGTAATTGCATCTTCATTTCAGACAAACAGAAGCGGATGATGTGGTTTACAGGCACTGTTTTATGGTCACGTGATATGTGGAATGTTACGTCTTCTGACCATGGCAAGCCATAAATTTTACACAGACTTCATATACTGGTCACGCATTGATGCATTCCCATAGCATGAAGCTCAGGCAACATCTTGTTCCCTTCTCAGGGAACAAGGTTACCTGCATAACCCAGACGTTCTCCGGATTGTGAGCTCATGAACATTAATATTAGCCAATGCGAGAGAGGCATTTTATTGCTTAGAAGTTTACCTGGGTTCCTTTGTGATCTCGTGGACTATTACGTCCTGCTTTTGGAGTGATCCTTGTTCGTTGACCACTCCTGGGGAGGGTAACAGTGGTCTTGAATTGTCTGTCTGACCATGAATCTGTCTGACTGTGGATCGGTGGAGTCCAAACACTTTAGAAATGGTTTTCTAACCTTTTCCAGGCTGATGAGCAACAACAAGCCTTTTCTGAGGTCCTCAGAAATCTCCTTTGATCATGCCATGATACACTTTTACAAACATGTATTGTGAAGATCAGACTTTGTTAGATCCCTGTTTTTAAATAAAACAGGGTACTCACTCCCACCGGATTGTCACCCCATTGATTGAAAACATCTGACTCTAATTTCACCTTCAACTTAATTGCAATCCTAGAGGTTCACATACTTTTGACACTTACAGACATGTAATATTGGATAATTTCTCAATAATTAAATGACCAAGTATAATATTTTAGTCTCATTTATTTAACTTTATTCTCTGTTAACTTTTAGGACTTGTGTGAAAATCTGCTGATGTTTTATGTCATATTTATGCAGATATCTAGAAAATTCTTTTTTCTTGTGAATTCTTTATGTTGCAATGATATTGTAAATCTCACTGCAAGTATGGAATTTTTCTAGTAGCTAATACATTACAGCTAATACAGTAGCCCCAAAGTTTGCATACCCTTGCAGAAACTGCTAAATCTTAACACTGTTTTTTTCCATAACAATTTTTTTATTTGATTCTCATACACTTTTCAGAGTATAACAAAATATCTCAATACAGAATCCAAAGTTTTTATCCCGATAACAGCCCCTCCGACCCCACCCAGGAAATTTTACATTTGAATAATTTACTTATGATTCATATACATGTGATTTAATTACATATGATTCATTTTCATAAATCCATACAGAATCAAACTTTTAACCCCAGTAACATACCCCCCCCCAAGCAAGATTTTTATATGATTTATTTATATATGATTCATTTATATGTAATTTTACATGTGGTTCATTTACACATGATCCATTTTCATACTAACCCCCCACCCCCCAAAGGTTGGGTTTGATTAATTTGGATAAACGTATCCCTCCACTTGCGAATGCCTGATTCTCTCAAGGTTTCTTCCTCAAATCGTCTAAGGGAGTTTTCCTTACCTCGCCTCTGGCTTACTTATAAGGGACCTAAATCTACATTTGGATTCTCTAAAGCTGATTTTTAACAGTGTCTGTTGCTAAAAGCCAAAAGGGCCAAACACATAAAATAGAGGATGCAGGTATTCGCCACCTTTCCTCACCTAGTAATTCTAGCCATGGCTTGGTCTTGGTTTCATCAGCTATAAATGTGTTTTGGACTAGAGAATGGGTGTGTCCTAACTGGTAAATTAATGACTGGTTTGGTACTGACCAGTAAACCAGAGTTTGGGTGTCTTACAAGTATCCTGCGATCCTGTGAAGTAAAGGAGTGGCTAGGTGGGTAACACATTGGCTGGGTGGGTCCTGACCAGTAAAACAGTTGATGGGTATATTTCAGCTGGTAAAACATTGGCTAGGTGTGTCTTGTGCAGTAACGCACTGGCTAAGTGAGTCCTAACCAGTAAAGGGGTGGCTTCAACGGCGTAACCATGGTATGGACATTGAGGGGGTCCAAGCACTTGGACATTGGGGGGAGTCTAAGCGCTAAATACCCCCCCCCCCGGCAGCCAAACTTCCAAAATTTGATGCTGAAAATTTGTATCTTTAGAACATAGTTTTAGGATTACAGTTACTGTTTGATTTCACGTGGTTTCTGAGTGGGGAAGCTGCTAAAATACATCACCGAACTTGCATTGAGTATGGGCGAAACCAAGTGTACAATTGGAGAGGAAGACACACACACCGATTTCCCTTAACAAACGTGAATATATTAAAAAAGAATAGACATAAATAAATAGATAAATA
>JAFFST010053957.1:57838-70165 GCA_022414735.1 Noturus placidus
TTACATTTAAATTTATTCATTTAGCAGATGCTTTTATCCAAAGCTACTTACAATACTAGTAAATACTAGGAAATACAAGCAAAGTGATATATCAAGCAGAGAACAATACAAGCAGTGCTACCATACAGGATTTTTAATTGAGTTCTAGAGAAGCAGCATGCACAGAAGAAAGGTGTAAGAACCAGTGTAAGTGCAGAATAAGGTTGTGGGGTAAGTTAGGGGTTAGTTAATTGTTCACGGAAGAGGTGGGTCTTTAGCCATTTTTTGAAGATAGTGACAGATTCAGCTGTCCGGACTGAGGTTGAGGTAGGGGGTGCTATTCCAGACAAGGTCTTGTATGTGAGCATCAATTCAATTAAATTTTATTTGTATAGCACTTTTAACAATGGACATTGTCTCAAAGCAGCCGTACAGAAACATGTAAGACAGATTTGAAGTGTGTGAATGTATCCATATTGAGCAAACCGGTGGCAATGGATGCAAGGAAAAACTCCCTGATATGAGGACGAAACCTTGAGAGGACCCAGACTCAGAAGGGAACCCATCGTCATCTGGGTAACAACGGATTGTGTGAAAGTAAAGGAAAGTTCATTATGGTTTTTATAAGTCTGTTTTGTTGAACTAATCCACTGTTTACTAAAGGAGACTTGAGTGCAATATTGTATGTGGTAATTGCAGTTCTAAGGCCATAGCAGCAACTGTAGTTCCAGCAAGCACAGCAAAGATGTCCATGGGAAATTGAGGTCCAAAACCATTTCCATGGTACTTCAAGGGGAACTATCCTCAGTAATCTTCAGGCTACACTGCTTGGGGTCCTCCTCAGTGGCAGAATGTAGCCTCCAGTTGAGAAGTCCATCCAGAGGTAGGGCATCAGGATGGATCAGGCAAGTCCGGGGAGCAGAAAGGATCAGAATCACTGGCATCACTATAATATCATGCGCAGTTAGGCATCCAGGCCTTGAATTTGATGCAGGCAGATACATGAAGCCAGTGGAGGGAGATGAAGAGGGGTGTGACATGGATTATTTTTGGATGGTTGAAGACAAGGCATGCTGCTGCATTCTAAATCATCTGAAGGGTTTTGATGGAGCTGTTTGGGAGGCCTCGGAGTAGTGCATTGCAATAGTCCAGTTTTGAACTCATTGGTGTGTATCCTGTTCAGTGAGATAGGTGAGTCTTGACCAGTCAAGCACTGACTGGGTGGGACAAAATGGTAAAGCATTTGCTAGGTGGGTCATGACCAGTAAAGGAGTGGCTGGGTAGGTCCCAACTGGTAAAGATTTGTTTGGGTGGGTCCTAACCATTAAAGAGTGTCTGGGTTGGTCCTAACTGGTATAACAGTGGGTGAGTAGGTCCTAATCAGTAAAGCAGTGATTGGGTGGTTCCAACTGGAAAAATATTGTCTGGGTGGGTCCTGACCAGTAAAGGAGTGGTTGGTTGTGTCCTGACAAGTAAAGCACTGTCTGGGTGGGTCCTGACCAGTAAAGTAGTGATTGGGTGGGTCTCAACTGGTAAATTAATGACTTGGTGGGTCATGATCAGCAACACGGTGATAGGGTTGGTCCTGAGTAGTAAATAAGTGGCCATTTGCCTGGTTTTGGATCAGAGACCTGGAAACCATGTCTACATTGTTTAATTACTTTTCAAAATTTGTTTGCAACTAGATGTGTCCCTATACTGTAGATATTGTGGAATCCAACAAAATAAATACATAGTCATGTGAACAGTTAAGGTGGATTGTTTTGAAGTTGCTGTAGGATCAGTCAGTGTCTGACAATGATTCAGGATGAAACTAAAAGCCCCTTGTCCTAATGTAGGATGGCATCCAAAAAACCAGGTCTTGTTGTCGTAAATAATGCCATGCAGAATTTAAAACAGACTGCAGTGCCATAAATCCCCTGCCCAACTATTATTGATTAAATGCTTTTGCCCAATAATGAAATTGATAAATTTCACTCACAGCAAGAAGACAAAGAATTTAATCTAATAAAAGTGTTACAAGCACAACAGCCTGGAGAAAGAAGTGGGTGTGGTGGTGGTTAAGGCGGTTAAAGAATTTGACTGATTATAGTAGCAAGTGAGAGAGAGAGAGAGAGAGAGAGAGCAGAAGATGAAATTATGCAAAAGGAAAGCATTGCACACTTGCAATTAGCAAGTCACAGCAAAATTAAGATGTCGAAGGAGCTTTAAATCAGAACAGCCTGCAGCATGTATTGACCCGCAGCTGTGTGTTTATGTTCCAGCACAGCCACAATAGGAGCATTATTTAAAAGAAAAACGCTGTGAATGATTTCAACCATTGATCACAAACTAAGGCATATGTGGAGCACCTCATCAAGAAGCCTGAGTCATGTGACCTCAAGGTGATTCAAGTGCCTTCTGATTCAGTTCCCAATTGTGTTTATTGTGCTGTATTTACAGTACTTTGTTTTATATAACAATATATGTCTTGCATTTTTATTTCACAGTACAAATATGTGCTTGCTGGGGGAGGGGATGTTAGAGCTCTGTGAGGACCAAATGTTATAGAGGAGTAGATGTGAGATTCAGTAAGAAAGTTTGCGGGGATATTTGCATGATACTCATATATTTTGTTTGTGCTGCTGCTGTAGATGACAATCAATGATGGGTGGTGTGAAAAAATGTATTGTGAAGAATATGAGTTATTGTTACCACTGAAATATGTTTTATGAGTTTATAATTGCATTTACTGTTGTGGAACATACATAAAACAAGTTAGTTCCTGTTCTCACTTACATTATAGCCGCTATAAACAGTTATTCACAGACCAGACTTTTTTCTCTACCTCTTTAAGTTAATAAGACAAAAAAAAAATGCAGTTTGTCATGTTCATTACATTCAGATCATTACATCCTGAAGTCCATTCCCTGTTGGAAAGCTTTAAGAAACAGCAGCTGCAGCCACTCTATATACAGTGGTGCTTGAAAGTTTGTACACCCTTTAGAATTTTCTATATAGCTGAATAAATATTAATTAAAACATCAGAGTCTGATCTTCACAACACATGTTTGTTGAAGTGCATCATGGCATGGACAAAGGAGATTTCCAAAGACTTCATAAAAAGAGTCGTTAATGCTCATCAGGATGGAAAAGATGACAACTCATTCTAAAGCGTTTGGACTTCACCAATCCACAGTCAGACAGATTGTGTACAAATGGAGGAAATTTAAAACAAGTATTACCCTCCCCAGGAGCAGTCGACCAACAAGGAGCAAGACATGTAATACTCCACGAGGTCAGAAAGGAACCCAGAGTAACTTCCAAGCAACTAAAGGCCGCTCTCACAACGGCTAATGTTAATGTTCATGAGTCCACCATCAGGGCAAATTGAACAACAATGTTGTGTATGGCAGAGTTGCAAGGAGAAAGCTACTGCTTTCCAAAAAGAACGTTGTTGCCCCTCTGCAGTTTGCTAAAGATCATGTGGTGAAGCCAAAAGGCTTTTGAAAAAAATTATTTGTGGATAGACAAGACCAAAATAGAAATTAGAAGCGTTATGTTTAGAGAAAGGAAAACACTACATTCCAGCATAAGAACTTTATTCCATCTGTGAAACATGCTGGTGGTAGTATCATGGGTTGGGCCTGTTTTGCTGCATCTGGGCCAGGATTACTAACAGTGAATTCTGATTTATACCAGCAAGCAGGCAGGTCATGTCAGGAACCCCACCAACATCCCAAAGTTGAAGCTGTTCTGTACTGAGGAACTAGCTAAAATTCCTCTAAGTTAATGTGCAGGACTGATCAACAGTACCAAAAACGTTTAGTTGCAGTCATTTTTGCACAACAGGGGCACACTAGATACTAAAAGTAAAGGTTCAGTAAAGGTTTTGCCAGTCACAGATAGGTAATATTGGATAATTTTTCTCAATAAATAAATGACAAGTACAATATTTTTTGACTCATTTGTTTAATTGGCTTCTCTTTATCTACTTTTAGGACTTGTGTGAATATCTGATATATAGAAAATTCTAAAGGCTTCACCAACATTCAAGCACCACTGTATGTTACTGATTAATTTTTTTTAATGAAGCAATTTGTAACTGTAACGGAATACATTTTAAAAGTAACCCTCACAACCCAGAATATACACTATCTGGTCACTTTACATATTCATGCAATTATCCAGCCAATCTTATGATACATTGCATAAAATCATGTAGATACTCATCAAGAGCTTTAGTTAATGTTCACAAAGATTCACATTTTTTATTATAAATTATTTATTTATTTATTTATTTTTTATAGTTTATTAAGCCAGAAATGTCCCATTCAGATACAATATATCTTCTGCCAGGGAGCCCTGGACAAGATGGCAGCACAAACACAAAATGGGAGAAATATGATCTCAGTAACTTTGATTGTTACATGGTTGTTGGTATCAGATGATATGCTTTGAATATTTCACAAATCTCCTGAGATTTTCCATACACAGTCCCTAGAGGTTATACAGAATGGTGTAAAAAGATCCAGTGAGCATCAGAGAAGAATGGGCTGATTGGTTTGAGTTGAAATAAAGACTCTGATAGCTCCAATAATCACTTCTTACAACTAATTATTTTTATAAAACATTGAAATTGAAATATAATAGAACAATATAAAAATATAAAATCATTTTATTAGGGGCGCACGGTGGCTTAGTGGTTAGCACGTTCGCCTCACACCTCCAGGGTCCAGGGCTCGATTTCTGCCGGGGCCATGTGTGTGTGGAGTCTGCATGTTCTCCCTGTGCTGCGGGGGCTTCCTCTGGGTACATGCAGGGTAGGCTGATTGACATATCCAAAGTGTCCATAGTGTATGAATGGGTGAGTGTGAGTGTGTATGTGATTGTGCCCTGCGATGGACTGGCACCCTGTCCAGGGTGTACCCTGCCTTGCGCCCTGGGATAGGCTCCAGGTTTCCCTGCGACCCTGAACAAGGAGCAAGCGGTAGAAGATCGATGGATGGATGAAAACATTTTATTATGCCATAAAATTATATAGATTTCTTCAGAGCCCTTGTTTGTGTAGTGTTTCTTTTAATTTTTAGTATTATGAAAATGTATTTAGTATAATACTAACATACTCTTCCATTAAAAACAATAGGGGGACAGAACGATTCAAGTAGTGAAAGAAAAATAGAAAAAAAGAGAGAGAGAGACACAAAGCTGACATCGAGCAGCTGCAGAAATTAATTTCCATGAAATCATTATTTGCTCTCTTATTAGGAGTCCCGAAAGCACCAGACATTTTGCTGCCAGAGCAAATGGGATCAGATGTTTACACACGCTATGTTGACTCTGATTGTCTCACACTGAATTAATTGCTCTACATTGGTGAACTCATAACTGTTTTCTTAACGTCCATACAGAAAAAAAGCCCAAATCAGTAGAACTAAATTGTAAAAGCCAAAATGCGGTTCAAACCAAATATGATCCAGAAATCACAGAAAAGTCTGATTTTAGTTTGAAAATTAAAAACAAAAATAAAAACGATGTCATCATATTCTCAGCCAAAAGAGGTGCAGCACGCTGGTATGTCTAATGGGTAAGCTGCAGCAATATAGATAGTGTGATCATTTGTAAGCTGCAGCAATATAGATCTCCTTACACCCTTACAGAACAAGATTAAATTGATATGTGATTTTTAACCTCTTCACATTTTATGTTTCACACATTTTTCACATATGTAGTGGACTTTCTATATGTAGTTATGTGATTTATACACAAGTCATTAATTTCCGCATGTAATTTTTTCATGTGCGGTAGCTCTTTCAACACTGGCTATTATAATGTGATTCCAAATAATATCTTATTAGAATGACTGTATTTGTATTTATTCACCAAACCTTTTTACTACTTTGCATTTTGTTCAATTTATTTATTCATTTTTTACTGCTTTGCACTTTTTTTTGCAGAGTCAGTAAAGGATGACCCACAACCTACTTGCTACTTTGCTTTAAAAGGCTTTCAGTCATAGTGAAGATGACTGATAAACCTTGTTCCATACTTTATTTAATCTTTTAAAATGCTACAGAAAGATTTTGTGCTACAGAAAGACTAAGGCACGCATTTCTCATAAGGGTTCAGGAGAGAGAAAATAAATAAATACATCAGTGGCAAAGGATGGCGAGTTATGGTTTAGTGGCCAATAAAACATGGCCATTAGGAAGCTGAACACCGAGAGCAAAACCACCTAGGGTGTCCTACAGGAAGCACTCAGAGCATGAAAGAAGGTTATACAAATTACACAGAGACTGAAATTCATTACGTATTAGGACACGGACACGGACAAAAGCTCCAATGCTGATTTCTGGGGTAACAGAGCACAGCCAGCATTAAGGATAGCATGGGATCAAATGTCAAAACTTTGATGGAATTTCTGACATGCACTGATTCTGTTCAGAGCAACACATGAGGTAGAGTTATCAATTTTACACCTATATGGTAAGTGATCCTAATCAACTGTAAAATATACATTTATTCAGATATATTCATTTGTATAGATGAAATGAAGAGTAGCACATGGGAAATACAGGCACAGACATGATACACAGAAAAAGTAAAAGGGTATTAAAGATGCAATATTTAATATACAAATTAATTCTCGGCACTGACAGATAACAGTCTATGGTTTCACTTCAGAATAACATAATACGAAGATTCACTCAGTGTCTATTTACCTCTGTATTAAGGAAATGTGCATTAATATGATTATTGCACCATGTAAAATTCATCAAGATTGTGTGTGCATTCAAACACAATATGCATCCAAGATGTGAGAAAACCACCAGATGAATTTTTTTAATCAGCCTGAATTCTGGACCACAAAAAAAAGCAAAAATGCACACTCCAATATCTACAGTATAACCTTCACATTAAAAACAAATAAAAGCAGTACATGTGCTGGTCAATAATTTAGTGTTTGCCTAACTTAGGTGGATGGAAGTGCTTGTTGAGCCTGATTTAAAAATAACAATTCAGAGTGTAATGGAGAAGAAACAAAGTATAGGGTAGGGGACACAAGACAACAGGCCGGGGAGCTGAAGAAATGCACATGAAGCGATCAATACAGCCCAAGAGGGAAAGAGAAAAGAGAGAGAGCATGAGAGAGAGGTATCCGAGACTAAAGCTCAGCTCCTAACTTCGACACACACTGCATCAACGCCAGCGGATCAATACCAATTAATGCCTTTTTTCTACAAGGAACAACGTTGGGGGAAAAAATCACGCTGTTAAAGAAGTCACCAAATTGAGGCTGGAAAATACGACGCAAGTTACAGTCTCAGTCAGCAAAACAGAAATGCACATATCACCACAGCAAGTGCCTTCTGACCTGAAGCTCATTAGCCCTGGTAGAAAAGAGAGAGAAGCTGAAAGAAAGGAAACTAAATGTACACAAGATTGATATCAAGCAAAGTAACATATGAGTCAAAGTTCTGGATTATTCAAATGCTATGCAATTGGATTGACCAAATATTGTGAAAAGAAAGTTTTAAAGAACATGAATACAGTAGTTAATAGTTAGTAGTTAACATTAATGGCTGTGTGTTGAGTTATTTTGAGGGGACAGCAAATTTACACTGTTACACAAGCTGTACACTCACTACTTTACTTTATTGTAGCACAGTGTCATTTCTTCAGTGTTGTCACATTAAAAGATATAATCAAATATTTACAAAAATGTGAGGGGTGTACACACTTTTGTGAGATACTGTATAACTACTCTATTCATTGTTTGAAATCTTTGCAAATTTATTAAAAATAAAAAAACAAAAAAGCACATGTACATACAGTATCTCACAAAGGTGAGTACACCCCTCACATTTTTGTAAATATTTGATTATATCTTTTCATATGACAACACTGAAGAAATGACACTTTGCTACAATGTAAAGTAGTCAGTGTACAGCTTGTGTAACAGTGAAAATTTGCTGTCCCCTCAAAATAACTCAACACACAGCCATTAATGTCTAAACCGCTGGCAACAAAAGTGAGTACACCCCTAAGTGAAAATGTCCAAATTGGGCCCAAAGTTTCAATATTTTGTGTGACCACCATTATTTTCCAGCACTGCCTTAACCCTCTTGGGCATAGAGTTCACCAGAGCTTCACAGGTTGCCACTGGAGTCTTCTTCCACTCCTCCATGATGACATCACTGTGGTGGATGTTAGAGACCTTATGCTCCTCTACCATCCATTTGAGGATGCCCCACAGATGCTTAATAGGGTTTAGGTCTGAAGACATGCTTGGCCAGCCCATCATCTTTACCCTCAGCTTCTTCAGCAAGGCAGAGGTCATCTTGCAGGTGTGTTTGAGGCCAGTTTCATGCTGGAATACTACATAATGATCATGCCCTGCTTCAGCATGTCACAGTACATGTTGGCATTCATAGTTCCCTCAATGAACTGTAGTTTCCTCACTCATGCAGCCCCAGACCATGACACTGCCACCACCATGCTTGACTGTAGGCAAGACACACTTGTCCTTGTTCTCCTCACCTGGTTGCCGGCAAACACGCTTGACACCATCTGAACCAAATAAGATTATCTTGGTCTAATAATCCATGTCCTTAGTCTGCTTGTCTTCAGCAAACTGTTTGCAGACTTTCTTGTGCATCATCTTTAGAAGAGGCTTCCTTCTGGGGAGGGCAGCCATGCAGACCAATTTGATGCAGTGTGCGGCGTATGGTCTGAGCACTGACAGGCTGACCCCCCACCCCTTCAACCTCTGTAGCAATGCTGGCAGCACTCATATGTCTATTCATTGATGGAACCATGAATGTCAAAATTTACTGTGACATACTGAAGCAGAGCATAATCAGTATGCAGTATTCCAGCATGATACCGACCCCAAACACACCTCCAAGATGACCACTGCCTTGCTAAAAAATCTGAGGGTGAAGGTGATGGACTGGCTAAGCATGTCTCCAGACCTAAACCCTATTCAGCATCTGTGGGGCATCCTCAAGCGGAAGGTGGAGGAACACAAGGTCTCTAACATCCACCAGCTCCATGATGTCATCATTGAGGAGTGGAAGAGGACTCCAGTAGCAATCTGTGAAGCTCTGGTGAACTCCATGCCCAAGAGGGTTAAGGTTGTGCTGGAAAATAATGGGGTCACACAAAATATTGACACTTTGGGCCCAATTTGGACATTTTCACTTAGGAGTGTACTCACTTTTGTTGCCAGCGGTTTAGACATTAATGGCTATGTGTTGAGTTATTTTGAAGGGACAGCAAATTTACACTGTTACACAAGCTGTACACTCACTACTTTACATTGTAGCAAAGTGTCATTTCTTCAGTGTTGTCACATGGAAAGATATAATCAAATATTTACAAAAATGTGAGGGGTGTACTCACTTTTGTGAGATACTGTAAGTATTCACAGCCTTTGCCATGGCAATCAAAATTGAGTTCAGGTGCATCCTGTTTACACTGATCATCCTTGAGATGTTTCTAGAACTCGATTGGAGTCCACCTGTGGTACATTCAGTTGATTGGACATGATTTGGAAAGGTACACACCTGTCTATATATAGACCCACAGATAACAATGCATGTCAGAGCACAAACCAAGCCATGAAGTCCAAGGAATTGTCTGTAGACCTCCGAAACAGGATGGTATTGAGGCACAGATCTGGGGAAGGGTACAGAAATATTTCTGGAGTATTGAAGGTTCCAATGACCACAGTGGCCTCCATCATCCGTAAATGGAAGAAGTTTGGAACCACCAGGACTCTTCTGAGAGCTGGCTGCCCGGCCAAACTGAGCGATCATGGTAGAAGAGTCTTAATCAGGGAGGTGACCAAAAACCTGATGGTCAGTCTGACAGAGCTCCAGCGTGTCTATGTGGAGAGAGGAGAACCTTCCAGAAGAACAATCGTCTCTGCAGCACTCCACCAATCAGACCTGTATGGTTGAGTGGCCAGAAATAAGCCACTCCTCAGTAAAAGGCACATAACAGCCCGCCTGGAGTTTGCCAAAAGGCACCTGAAGGACTCTCAGACCATGATGAAACAAAGATTCTTTGGCCTGAATGGCAAGCGTCATGTCTGGAGGAAACCAGGCACCAATCATCACCTGGCAAATACCATCCCTAGAGTGAAGCATGGTGGTGGAGCATCATGCTGTGGGGATGTTTTTCAGTGGCAGGAACTGGGAGACTAGTCAGGATTGAGGGAAAGATGAATTCAGCAATGTACAGACACATCCTTGATGAAAACCTGCTCCAGAGCACTCTGGACCTCAGACAGGGGTGAAGGTTTATCTTCCAACAGGACAACAACACTAAGCACACAGCCAAGATAACAAAGGAGTGGCTACAGGACAACTCTGTGAATGTCCTTGAGTGGCCCAGGCAGAGCCCAGACTTGAACCCGAATGAACATCTGTGGAGAGATATGAAAATGGCTGTGCTCCAACCTGATGGAGCTTGAGAGGTCCTGCAAAGAAGAATCTGGCAGAAATTGGGCAGAAACTGCCCAAAAATATGTGTGCCAAGCTTGTAGCATCATATTCAAAAAGACTTGAGGCTGTAATTGGTGCCAAAGGCGCTTCAACAAAGTATTGAGCAAATGCTGTGAATATTTATGTACGTGTGCTTTTTTTATTTTTTATTTTTAATAAATTTGCAAAGATTTCAAACAAACTTCTTGCAAGTTGTCATTATGGTATTGTTTGTAGAATTTTGAGGAAAATCATGAATTTAATTTATTTTGGAATAAGGCTGTAACATAACAAAACGTGGAAAAATTGAAGCGCTGTGAATACTTTCCGGATGCATTGTATATGCACACACCTGCCGCTTCAATAGGAACACTGGTATATCTGCTCACTCATGCATAAAAACATGCAGATACAAGTCAAGTGCTTTAGTTGATTTTTACATTAAACATGTGATCTCAGCAACTTTGACCATGAAATGTTTTTTGTTGCCAGATGGTCTGGTGTGCGCATTTCTTCTCTCCTAGTATTTTCATGCACAACAGTCTCTACATAAAATTGCTGAAGGAAAAAAAATCCAGTGAGCAGGAGTGCTGTGGGCAGAAACACCTTGTTGATGAGAGAGGTCAGAGGAGAATGGCCAGACTGAGTAGAACTGACAGGAAGACTATAGTAACTCAAATAAGTACTCTTTAAAACTGTGGTGAGCAGAAAAACATCTCAGAATGCATGACATATCAAACCAAGAGGCAGATAGAACAGCTGTAAACCACATTAGGTTCCACACCTGTCAGCTAAGAACAGGAATCTGAAGCTACAGTGGGAGAGTTGAAGACTGGAAAAAGACCAAGCAATGTTTTTCCAATCTGCACTATAAATATTTTATATTTTCAGTTTTCAATTTAAATTCTCCATTTTCTTGCAATATTTTGAGATTTCGTTATTTATACTTAGGTTTCATTAAATATTCTAATATTTTTATTAATATTCTGAGGTTTTACTCAGTACTACTAGATTTTCTTTAATATAATCATAACATGTTTTTAGTTCTTGAATATATATTAATATTGTATATTAATATATATTCAATTTTCAATATTCATATATTGTAGCAATAAATGGAAGAAATAATGGCAGTAAAGCCAGAAAGGCTGATGGGTTTCTGCACAACATCATCATTACATACAGAGCAGTTGGGTGTAATCAAGGTGTACGTCTGTAAGAAAAACTGAAGGTTATTCTAAGCTGCACACAGCTGGAATCTGCAGAATCATTGCCGAGCTCTAGCCTGGCCCTCCCAGGGCCTAAATATCATCTGTACAGTCTGAATTCGATGTTCCTTTCTCAGCTTGCTGCTCCATCTGCCTTCTCCTGCTGCCACATCCCAGCCTCCCAGCATCCTTCACTGTCCAAATATCCCAGGTGGATGCATAAAAACATTCCATCCAAGTGCTTCTTCAGTGTGTGGCATTTGTGTCATCTGGATAAATAAAACATCCAGTCTTTCTGGTTCAAACCCAGTACTGACAGTAAAATATACATAGTAGAGACCTAGATAGGCAACAGAATGTGCACTACTTAAACCACTACTCGAGTGGTGCATACTTTTAAAATGCATGACAGAATATAGAAGTATATATTTTTCCTTGCGTAGAGTAAATCCAATTTAAACTTAACACCATATCTATTGGCTTGCTTTAAGAGAAGAGACATAAATGATTGAATAAAATAAAAATTGGTGTTCAAGGCAACATATGGCAATTATTTAATTAAAAAAATACCAAAGTCCAAGTCAATGGCTTGCTCATTGTCCACTATGGTGTTGATTCTTTTTTTTTTTTTATTATTTTTTTAAATGTATGTGTATATATATATATATATA